>MU226735.1:65671-77473 GCA_018584345.1 Thuja plicata
ATCATATCATGTGTTATGTGTTCTTGTGTTATATTTCTTTGGATGCACATTTGATATATGTTTAATTGGCTGAAATATAATTAATAGATAAACACTGATTCACCCCCCCTCTCAGTGTTTCTAACAAGATATACACCCGACCGATTCTATCGAGATAGATAAATATGAAATTGATAGCATTGATTTAAAGGAAAGGCACATTATCAAGACCACCAAGTCATGGATCAGGAAACCATTCCCAATGGATCCTATACCTATGAAGCCACAACTAAACCATCCCACAAAAGGAGATAGGAAACACGGAGAAGCCTGTAATTCCTCTATTCAAGAAAGCCCCACCTCAGAAGCCAAGAATAGTATATGGTCATGAACGTCTAGTTGTGTATGGCTCCAATCCTAAACATAACACAAAAAGGCCTAAGATGATTGGGAGTACAACACTACCCATGGATCAAGCACATGCTACCCAAGGAGAACTTTCTACTACCTCCAGTCAATCTCCTGTTATAAATACTTCCACAAGAGAGAGGAAAAAGGTATACAAATGGAAGAGAGAATCCACCTCTCCACAATTGGAAACCTTGCAGGAAGAGACAAAAGAGGAACAAAATGAACATGATGATATACCTCTGGTAAGAAGAAGAGGATATAGGATAGTTTTCTTAAGGAAAAATGATCCCAGTGAAGATACACCTACCCATGGAGGGACAAAGACATAGGGAGAATCCTCTAGATTTCCTTGGTTCAGATGAGTTTCTCATGTCCAACTTTGAAGACCTTGAAGGATTTGGAGACCAAGGATAGGATTCCTTTCATCCAACAATGAAAGTTAGTACAGGGGGACAAGTGCTAGTGAACTCGTAGGTTATCCTTACCCCACCTTTGACTCAGTTCACAAATCCCACAATAGATGTACTCCTCCCAAAAATGGATGCAAGTGCAAGCAAGGAGACATGGACCCAAGGTGTATCCACATCCTCTAATGACCAGATTACCCATAATACTCAAGAGAAGTCACTAGGAAAGGTTAAGAAATTAGAAAAGGATGTAGCTCCCACTCTGCCACAATCTCTCCCAACTCCTGCTCCCACACCACCACTATCTCTTCCGATTCCTACTCCCACTCTGCCACCATCTCTTCCAACTCCTACTCCCACTCCACCTTCTTTACAAGCTCCTACCCCATCACCTTCATCTCCACTATTTGTCTCCAAAATGAATCCCCAAGTGCCACCGAATGTAGGAACAATGCCTCTTCTTTAGAAAACACTGGAGTCAATAACTAGTCTTAGGGCCAAAATATTAGCCAGCTCCTTGGAGGATGCAGATGGAGAAAAGGACAAAGAGAAAGATACCACCAAAGAAGGGGGAAAACATAATGATGAGAGGAAGGAAGTAAGAGAGGATAAGGAAGGAGAAGGAGAAGATAAGGAAGGAGAAGGGGAAGGAGAAGAAGAAGGGAAAGAGAATGCAGAAGAGGAAATACAGGAAGAGAGGATAACCTAGCATGAACCAGGCCCTAATCCAGTATCAAATATTGCACCTTATGAGCATGTCACCACCTTTACTAAAAAAACTTGGTTTACTAAAGAAATTCAGCCCACGAAGAGGGTATATAAAAAAGAAGAAGAAGAAGAGGCAGACATCTCCTTCCTAGGCCAAGTATTTCATCAAGATGAATCTAGTGTTCAAGAAAGGACCATATCTTATGTCACTCAGGACATACAGGGTCACTGGAAGGCACATGTAGCAGTTCCCACCACCGGTGTCACCTAGGCACAGGTAACCCTAGATGACTACACTTTTAAAGAGGTTGATTTTGGGGAACCTACAAGGGAAGGGAGTAAAACTATGGAAGCACTACGACTCAAACATGCTTTGGGTTTTATGGACAAGGATGAGGAGAAAATATAGTCACTAACTGAGAAAAATGAGGCTCTAAATAAATTCATTCACAAGATGGTGCGTCCCATTGACCCAAGTTTCCCGGAAGCGTCATTATAGGCTGTCCTTGAGAAGAAAGCTGCTCTAGAATTACCAGAAGGTATGGATCACTCTTTGTTACAAGCATGCACTGATTGGAAGAATGATTTTGAACAATTTAGAGAAGGGAATATTAAGGCAATATTTAGGCCGTTCAGAGCTATCCTTGTAGAAGCCACTAAATTGGTGGATATGATGGAAAGTGACACGAGGCTAGAATTATAAATTGACCAGGTGGTAGGTCTCTCTACGAGACCTTAAGCTAATCAGGAAGCAACACTTCCAAATTTTGGTAAAAGTATATGAAGGTGCAAAGATAGAAAATTTTGGCACATGGATCAAGAGTATAGCTAAAATAGTTAAGGTCTCCGAGAAGTGTTTAAACCGCATACGCCAAAGGCATGAGGGAGTCATGATGTGGGTAGAGCAGATATAAAACTTCTTCACATGTATTGACTTGGAGTTGTACAGAGATGAAGAACAACATAGTTTATGCCTAGGTAAAGAGATCATACAATAATTCAAGGGCATCCTAGCATGGGTCAGTGTGAGAGAATATTTTCATCAACTTATTTAATTTAAGGACATGTAGAGAATAGTAGAACACGAGGAAAAAATAAAGTTCTTCGCTTCGGAATTGACCACATTCAAGGAGAAGAAAGAACAATGCCGCAGTGGAGTGGAAGAGAAAGAAGTAGACTACAAAGAGGTACAAGAAATAGTGCAAAGCCTACTGGAAGCCTACTGAGAAATACTCCCATAGTTGCTGCCCATTAGGGACTTAGCCAAATTTTGAAATGAGAATTTCTCCATACTTGGCCATTTTGCAAAGGCCATTCTTTCAGCCTTTCGATCTTTGAAAGTCTAAAGTTTCGGAGGACCCAGAACTAGATTTTCATACTTGGTAAATTTTTCCTCTATCAAAATTTGGAGCAAAGGTGGCCGAGGTCTGAATTCTGGGCCATTCCAGCGTGAGAGATTTTTTGCATAAAAGCAGAGTTCCAGATTAGATTTATCAAAAACTAGGGTTCTTTTTGGCATGACTAGAGGTATTTTATGAATCTTCACTCCATGGGGGACTCCAAATGAAGATTCCAAGGGAGAATTTAGAGATCAAAATAAAGACTACAGTAATAAATGGTGGAGCTCCAGTTCCTTTTTCTCTTCTATCTGAACGAGTTTGACCCTAAATTCATGGGAAAGCTGATTGTAAATGGATCAAGGATCCATACAAATTATTTAGCATCATTTTAGTAGTAGTTTTATTTAACAGTCTTTAGATTTAGCTTTGTTTTCATCATTTTTAGAGTTTTCGACGCTCTAGTTTCGGGGTTCAGATTTTGTAGATCAAAGCACTATATATTATAATCAAAACAATGTAATATGGTCAGATCTTTGATGCAATAAAGATATACAATTGGTGCTTCATTCACCGTGTGATTATTTTCTTCTGTCTAGGGGAATTTTATGATTGTGTGTTTTCTCATTCATATCTTTCAAGGAGCCAATTGGGTTTATTATGTTTTGGATCTACAATCAATTAAATTGGAGTTTGTTGTTGTTCATCAATCTTTCTCTAATGAATAATTTGGAAAGATAATTTTTTGGCTCAACGATAAATATGTCTCATGTGGGGGAACATTCTTGTCGCTTCACAATTTTGATAGATTTTGAAAATCTTGCATCTTGATACATTTCTCTCCAAATGATTGCATCTATTGGGTATAGAATTGTGACATGGCCTGATTCATATTCACTGGGTTCCAATATTTCCACCATTCAATTCACAAGAGAGGTTTGACGATAGTTTATGTCCATTAGTATTTTATTTTCAAAAAAATTGTTTAAACTCTCATTTTGTAAATCTTTTGATTATCTTTGACAATCTGGATAAATAGGTAATCATCATAAGTTTTAGCATAGATTTTCATCCATAGTAAGCTACATACATTGATAAATAAGAAAATACAAAACAAGTACTCAAGTTGTTTTGTTGTTCATCGTCTTGAAAGTACCAACAAAGGCCTCCTTGTGAACATTCACATTTATCTTCAACTAAGTTTACCGAGCAAGTTGTACCACGACCACGAAGAACCTTGGCAATAACTTCGTTATTCTTTCAAGAGAGGAAATTGAATCTTTAAATCCTAGAAATTGACTTGTGTAAAAAAAAATCTCAACAAAATTGGCACTAGAAGGAGGGCACAAATATTGAAATGCTCGATAACATCAGATCCTTCTCACCTGAATGGTTCGAACGAGTGCTTATATCATCTCCAAAGAGGGGTAAGTTTGTTGAACTTAAACACCATCACAAATCTTGCAGTGACAAAGAGAAATCTAAATCCACTCATCATCCTACCAAACCCTCAGAACCCTTTGAACATAAATCCCACATTGCTGTCCCATCCATCACGTCGCAATTCCCTCAAAATCAAAACTTGCAAAATCAAAATTTACAGCAACTTCACCCCATGTCTTTCTTCGTTAAAGCACAAATTTCTCCATTGAATTTTGTGGGTCAACTTCACGAATTGCCCAAAAACCTAGATAATTTTTACACATATTTTGTATATGGAGAATCAAGGATGGTAGAATAACACATCCATGCCTTCAAAGAAATTTGCACTCGCAAGGAAATTGCACACCAAGATGTCATATGTCGTTTGTTCCCATACACTCTGGGTGAGTTTGCATACAATTGGTACCTAAAATTTCGTGTGGTTCCATCTCTGTATGGCCCGATTTTGAAACAAAATTCCTAAATCAGTTTAAGTTGTATGTGGATCTTGCCACAATGCATCACCAGTTCATAACAACAAGGAAAGATTCTACTGAGCCAATGGATATGTTCAATCATCGCTTCCACAAGATGCACCAAAAATTGGAAGCACCTTATGTCATACCAAAAGTAGCAGTCATACAAGTTTATTTGAAAGCTCTGGATCCTCTCATTTCCATTTTTAAGAATAATCCCTCCTACGGAAAAAGATACTATGTAAAATGTGTACAATTAAGCTATAAATTTCACCCAACAAATGGATCCCCAAGGAGGAGGAAATTTTGGCACCTTACCCACTTTGGGAAACCTTGCTTCCCCACAGAAGTTCTCTACAATAAATAAGGATTTAACCACCCATATGTCCTTATTGAACCCTATCTTGATGCAACCACTTGTTTCCCCTTCACCAGCCATCACCTATCCTAGTTATGAAGCTCACAAAATGACTTTCTTTGAGCAAAGAACTATGCCTCCCCCGGAGCCTAACAATCACCTGGCATCTGAATTATATGTTGTAAGGAAAAATCTGTCTCAATTGACCAACAAGCTCACTCGGATGAAGCTAAAACCATCCCAAAGCCAAAGTGGGTATCAAAGGACACCTATGACTCTGAATGCCTATCCTCAGAATCAAAATCAGAGCTTTAATACCTATAATAACAACAATAATTTAGAGGATAAATAGTTTGGGTAGAAGAGATCCAATAGACCTTGGAACACCTGACCCAATAATGACATCATTCTCACTGATAATGCTAATGCTTATGATGCTGCTAATGTGAAATTTGTCGGGGCTCCAACCTAACACCAAGACAATGACACGCGTGGAAGAAATCCAAACCACCACTACCCATGAAGTTCAGAGGAACCCCCTGTTTAGTTAAATGCAATAATGTTCGATTCCTATGAACCTGGGAGTGGAGAAAGTTTTGACATCTACAACGAGGAAGAATAATTTATGTTCCCATTCCAAAGGGAGAAAAAACTTGAATATTCTAAAGTTCACGCCTTTAAAAATGATCATTGGAGCCTGTACAACTGAAGGAGCTGAAAGGAACCTCTAACAGATAGTATACCTCTGTGAAAACAACCAAATCCTCTAGACCCCTGAGCTAGCAACAACCCCGCACCTCCTAAGGGTCCAAATGCTCCTACACATATCCACCAAACATGTTTGCAAGTTATATAAGTACAACTTGGTGAGATGATAAAAATACAGTGCAGTCAAAGAATTGAAGAAAATGAAGGCAAACATCTTTATGTTTGAAAAGCTTCGAGGCTTCCCTTCTAAGAGATAAGCACTCTTAAAATTCCTAAACCATTCCAGACAAGGCACAACAACCAACAACTTGAAGACCCCCACATCCAATATCAACACTTTAGAAGCTTTCCCTAAAATGTTTAAAGACAAGATAAAAGTACTATCATTCCTACTTAGTCTAAGAATGTTTGGAAAAACACTTACACAACTGCTTGATTGATTTAGGAGCTTCATGTAACATCATACCATTATCTATCTTCTGGAAGCTAGGAATGGTCCCCCAGACAAAAAACCGGGTGGTAATCCAACTAGACAAAATAGAGGTAAAAGTAATTGGTGTTCTTAAATATGTGCACATCCAATTGGTCGCAGAACCAAGTATAAAAGAACACATCGACGTGCACATAGTGGATATTCCCAAGACCTATGGGATGCTACTGAGTTGAGAATGCAACAAATGTTTGAGAAGGTGGTTGTCCACTAACTTCACAAAACTATGGTTACCATGGAAGAGATTGAACAACCAAATCAAGATCGAAGCTGAGCCCAAATTGAAAAGGATGATTACAGATTATAACACCCCAAACAAGGTCCTATTTACACAAACTAAACTAGATATTTACTAGATGGATGACATCCTCATGTTTCGGATCAAGGAGACGGAAGAACAAGATCACAATCCCATACAAGGTCTGCTGGAGTTTAGTCCCAATGATGACATCTTTAAAAGTTTCATCAGCAACATGATGACAATCCTATGATGCCTAGGATGGGACGTAGATCCCAACATCCTCCTATTACCAAGATACTACCGATTACACCAATTAAACCACTCAAAATTCACATGTTCAAGTTTCCAAGAAACATTATCATGCGTGCTAACCCAGATTGCCTTACCAATAAAAGTTTTAGAAGATCTAGGAATAGATGGTAATAACCCCAAGAGGGAAGATATATATGACATCTTTCCAAAGCTAGGTAGCCCTACCAGTCAGAACCCCCTTTCCAGAAGTCAATATGGTGGATCAAATTCAGATGACTAGAACCCTAATCCCAGGATGTTCAGTGACTAGAGTACTTCAGATGATGGGGCCTGCCCACCCTATAGGAAGCCGATAGCAAACCAAAAAAATGAAGATGCCAAATCTCTAGATCTCTAGGGCACTTGAGGGATAGGAAAAGAATAATTTTCCTCCTCATATAGTGAGAGAGGAAAGGAGAGAAGGCCCGAAATGTTGAAGTTTTTAGGAAATTACCAACCCAAGTCAAACCCTGCAAAACAATATGGAAACTTCATTTTGACGGGTCCAAATGTAAACAAGGATCCGATGCAGGGATTGAGCTGATAAATCCAAGAGGTAAGTCCTTCTATGCTGCTTACTGGTTACAATTTTTGTGCACTAACAATGTTGCAGAATACAAGGTGTTAGTTTGTGGAATCCTCCTGGCCCATGAAAAGGGGATAAAAGCCCTGACAGTGGAAGGTGACTCAAAACTGATCGTTAAGAAGATCCGTACTCAGTATTCTTGCAACGATAAGAGACTCTTAGCTTACCAAAATAGGGCATGGGACTTGATCAAATACTTTGAATCATTCAATATTAAATCCACCCAGAGGAGAAAGAATGTCATCACCAATGCACTAGCTGTGTCAGCTAGCTCATTACACCCAATGGAAATGTCAAAACTCAAGAAGTTCTCAGTGGAACTCATTGCAGCTCCATCCATCCCAGACAATATTACCAACTTCCAGGTCTTCCAAGATGACCAACACATCCTTGAGTTCATCATGTGCGTAGGTGTGTTTGAAAAATAGATCATAGACGAAGGGAAGGAAGAAGTCGAGGAAGAAGAAGATCTAGAATTGTCCGACAATTAGGGCATCATAAACTTAAGGACCAATTCCCTACCTAAAAGCATGGTAGAAATAGAAAGAATTTTTGACAATAATGAGACCACTAGGAGAAGATGGTCCGATGTCCTACTTGATGGTAAATAATAAGAAACATTCAACCTCAGCACAAAGACAAGCCAAGAGAGGTCCACATCGGGAAAGTATCTACCAAGGAAGAGAAGGAGAGAATGGTCCAACTCCTCTCTCTAAGTATCAAGATGTCATAGCCTAGATCTATGAAGAGCTGAAAACATATGACACCTTGGTCATAGTACACAACATCCCACTGAAACCAGAATCCAAGCCTTTCTGACAATGTCAAAGTGTCACGCTCTGCCAGGGAACCCAAAGGACCAGACAACTAACTACTAAGAGATGTGAATATTTTTTTTCAATGAAATATTACAACTAATCTAAGTCCTCACAGGTTCCCTAACACTGCTATCCAAGCAACATAGTCTAATCTATTAATTTACCCATTATGGCATTGATTGATGAATGTAAGTTTACCAATTCATTCCTTTACTCTTAACATTAAGTTACAGGGATAATCTTACCATCATTCCTAATATTTTAACCTGCATCAATGTGAGTTATCCTTTACTAAACTTATGTCATTATTTACACTATTCATTAAGCATTCAAGTGAGAGATAAACATTCAATAGATAAGCAATACCCTATACACTTTATTATTCCATACATATTTGAGGTACATAGTAAACATAATCCAATATTGAATTCTATAGCTATATTATTCATTGATTCATCAATTCATAATTATTTTCCACAACCTTACATCAAGAGATAGCACATTCATTCATAAATACATTATTTCATACTAAGTCTAAGATCATTTCTTGGATACCAAAAAGTAATAAAAGATACATGAATAAATACCCTAAACAATTATACTTTCATATTGATAACATACAATCTTTTCCCTTTCCTTTTTCCTAGATCTACCCATTCCCTTATACATTGATATGATTTACATTGATATACATCATATCATCAGATCCAGTTATTTCCTTACAAGAGCCTATTATTACAAGAATGCACATGCATAAGTACATCTTTACATATACAATAAGAAGTCTTCAAAATTGAAAATCCAGAAGGAACAGAAGTCAAGAGCATCCATCTGACCACAAACAATACCTCAATATAATAAAGCTTAACCACCAAACAACGTGGATCCAAAAATATTCCACTCCCCCATGCTAGGAGATAGAGAGCAAGGTCCACGCAAGAAGGTAACAACTAGGTTACTCCTAAGGTGATGATAGCCCTTCCCAAAACATAACACAATTGAAAACACAAGAAGATCACAAGGACCACAAAGGACATAATCAACATTGGTAGGAGCTCTAAGCTACAAGCTAGGTGAGTGTCATCACATATCCCTCACCCCTTGGGTTACCCTGGTACTAGCCGCTCTTGGCCCCGGCCCCCAAGTAGGCACATGCGGAACCGAACACCTTTTGTGAGGACAAGGTTGTTCGATCGTGCCATCACAAAGGAACCTTCTCCCACTCCCATCCCTAGTCTGTACTATCACTAGCAACATGGGAGAGACACAAATTAATCTCGATTAGTGTGTATTTCACCCTATTCCCAGTTAATTTATTTAGGTTATCACTTGATTATATAACTCATCAGTGGGTTACCCTGGTACTAGCCACTTCGGGCCCTGACCCCTCACTGAGAGCCACTCACCTAGTGTCCTTAGGTTACCTTTACCAAAAGTATCAAAAGAACATAATTAATTCACATCATAATATAGGAAGATATAAAAATGTCACAACATCAAACAATTGAGTTTAGGAAAGCACTAGTTGTCCTGAATCCTATGGACAACCCTAAACCACAATCAAGTACACAGATGGATAAAACACACCCACATTGCATCAAATGCATCAAAAGGAGATTCTCAACAACATAATTACATCAAGTACCTCATCCCAACATAAATCATAACATCCTAACATCATTGGATTGGGTTTAGGAGATCAATGATTGTCCTTAGTCCACCATACACTCCTAAACCCTAATCTGGCATTCAAGATGGTAGATAACACATAAGAAGACATCAAAATGTACCAAACATAAAATATTCTACAAAACTATATAACCAGTGCCTCTGGTACCAACTCAAAGCACAAAACATCATAACAAGATCATGTTGCAGAAAACATGTTGATTCCTGAAATGTGGCTAAGTCTAAAATTTCCTAAAAACCTTCAAAATATAGAATCTTTATTTGAACTCCTACGAGGCTGAAACCACTCTCAAACATCCTGGAAGTATTACATAAAATTTAACTTACAGTATAAGAAATTAAGAGTATGTAGCTTATACTTAAATGTTACATTTTATGTTTCGCTATGAGAATAAAATTAGACCGAGAGCACCAAACTAACCTGGACCCTATGCATAAAAAATGTACCATCCAAGATGAAACTTCCTAATTCATGAAATCAAGAATCAATTAGGTCTTTTCCGTGATCAATACAACCTCTCCACCAACCAAAAACACCTAAAAACCTCAAAAACCCTAATTTATGGCACTTGGCCCTTAAGCTACATAGTTGGCATGATGTGCTACTCAGTTGGTCATGAATTCTATGCACTTGGTAACCTGCGCACTTGGTCATGGTTTCTATGCAGTTGGTCCCAGAACTGCACAGTGGGTCAAAAATTGAGAAACAACTAAGGAGCAGTATCCAGATTGATCTTGTGGGATGAACTAGGAAAAATTGGGGCATGTGGAGCATAATCTGAAGAAGACCCATTTGAGATCTCCTCCTTTCTCTCCCAGAACACCCATCAAACCTAATCCAACCACAAGATCCTACTAAAAAATTCTCCACAAAAAGACATGGGTATCATGGAAAAACATGAGAAAAACTAAAACTAATGACAGTGGAATGACAAACAACCAATTCCTGAGTACTCTAATGACCCAAACCAAATGTTTATACCAAATTAAAATACTCACAAAGTATTCTGCAAAGTTATATAATGAAACAAAGAATTCATTAAGGAAATACACATATTTCTCACGTATAAATATCTGATCATCTTCCAAGAGATCACTAAAAAGAAAACCACATTTTCCTTCTGATTAAAACACAAAAATAAAATCACACATCATACCAATTAGATAGAATAAGAAAATTATTTTCAATATTGAAATAAAACATTCAACATGGAGAGTTTATTCCAGGATGAAGCCTACTTGTGATGCTGTGGAGAAACATTGACTATGATTCTTTAGAAATTACCGCAAGCTTTAATCCTCCACATAATCTAATCCTCCCAATCCTTCTATCAGTCACTTAGCCAATCCAATGTCCTCATAGAACTTACTCTAATGATTCACCAAAAATATCAATACCTCTCTCTACTCAAGTCTATAAAAATCTCCTTCCTTTCCTCCTCTAAGAATTCCTCCCATAAGTATCTCACAGGAGTGGTTGCACAGAAAAATCCAACTGTTGCAGCCATTCGTAACTAAAGGTCGGTTAATAGTTTTGGGCTACATTAGTTTATTAATTTTATTTCTTATTTGTAGGATATTCACGAAGATAATTTTCTATTATTACATTTTAGAAAAGATAAATGTAAATTAACTTTAATGCAAAGTATATATATATATATTTACGATCTCTTAGTTTACTTTTTATTTACCTTGGCCAACAAGGAATTCCTCTCAAGGTAAATATTTAATAAGTTGATAATTACTTTAGTATTAACCATATAGTCTTATAATAATATTGTTATAGAAACTATAAATACATATAATTATTTAATTAGTATCTTGTACATATATATATATATATATATATATATATATATATATATATATATATATATGTGT
>MU226735.1:84799-117309 GCA_018584345.1 Thuja plicata
CTTCAAAACATTTAGTATCAAATTATGCAATCATTTGTCATTAAAGGATCTGATTTAATGCTGATGTAAATTGATCATAAATCAGTATATAAACCTTATTCAACCTCTGATATACTTCTTCAATCAATATCTATTCACATATAACAAAGTAGAAACAAATATCATTACCCTATCCGTTGATGTCTTGTTGATCTGCAATAAAACCTTCTGGTCTACAGCCAATTTCTCACGAATCCTACAACTTCTGTCAAACCCACCTATACAATGTTTCCGAGGAATGTATCCTCTACTTATAAATAAAATAAGTCGACATTTTTGAGGTAGTTACATACCCCAAACTTCAATTAGACCAAAACTGCTCAAAACTGCTCAAACTGTCATAACTGATTTTGACCGATTGTGGTCGACATTGTTTTTCTCTGTACACACATCTGTTATAAAAAAATTAACTCAGAACCACTTCAGAGGACACGGAGATTTCTGAAAAGGTATGATAGTTGGTATCTAACTGATCAAAAAGCCTGTCGACTTTCACATATACTAAACCTATTTTTTATAACCGCTTCTTAATTAATATGAACATTAAGTGTTAATTGTGTAACACTTAAGTGCATCTCTCAAATTTGTTTAGAACAATGTTGAAAGACATTAAATAAGATAATTTTATGATTTTAACCATACCATATGTCCATTAGAATACCATATGTCCATTAGACATTAAGAGATCATATACATAAATTATTGACATCAATGACAACAATCAAAGATCAAATACCAAGGGTTCAACATCTATAACATTCAATCCTAGCAACAAGAGAATAACCACTCACATAAACCAATCCTCAAGAAATCCCTATGGATCAATAATTCCAAAATCAATTTAAGACAACAAAGCTATCCAGATAACAAAATAAATTACCAACATGAAAATGAAAACATATACATGAATAACTCAAGAGTACCCAACATAGGTGAAAATGATCATAAGAAAAGGACCAAAGTTAGGTTTATTCTTGCGAG
The DNA here is from genome assembly GCA_018584345.1 of Thuja plicata. Taxonomy (NCBI): domain Eukaryota; kingdom Viridiplantae; phylum Streptophyta; class Pinopsida; order Cupressales; family Cupressaceae; genus Thuja; species Thuja plicata. The sequence continues at coordinate 85,820 of MU226735.1, forward strand.
AACTTGGTACTATCTTCATAACCACAATAACGATCAATAATTTTGAGGGCACACTTACACCTGTGAAGCCAGGTGAAGTCGATGCCCAGTACCTGCAAGCCTGCATCACAAAGAAGAAATACATGTTCATAGATATACATATAAAAGAAGACATTGCAGACAGATGACCAAGATTGATACATCGTGTGGACCTTAGCCTTGTGAGTAACTATGACTTTGTCTTGAATCATGAAAACACATCATGTATATATACACACAAAGCATGTAGCATCATCATAATGAAGGTTAGAATCTTGAGCATTGGGTTAGTCTATAATAAATCAACATAATCATGAGAAATATCCCAAATCATTAAGTGAGATACAAGATTCATCAAAAGTAACCTTAATAGAAGAAAGTATAAATAACCACATATATATCCATAAATTATATATCATATAACATCCTAACTATATTCATAAAGGTCTTGAAGGTCCTCAATACATAAATGGAGATAAATACATACAAAAATGATACCTTTAGACAGTATGTCTGATATTAGAATCTTCGCGTACTATCTTATGAAATCATTATAAACAAACTATATGAATAGATCAAACAATAATCATGAACAACTTAAGCAGTAAGAAAACATTGAAATATCCTACTTCTCTCAAAAGCACAAAAATTATATTAGGGTTAGAGGGGTATTACACAAAGACCCGTGAACCCCACCATGGAGCCTCTAATACAAAAGGAAGTCCAGAAGTTGCTAGATGCAAAAATCATCTTCCCAATTTGAAATTCCACGTGGGTCACAAAATTGGTGCCAGTGAGAAAGAAGACTGGTGTTATCAGATTATGCGTATATTTTTGGAACCTAAACAAGGCCTCCCAGAAGGATAACTACCCACTTCTGTCGCTTGATGAAGTGCTGCAAGTAGAAAATGAGTTCCAAATGATTTCCTTCCTGGATGGTTACTCGAGTTACAATGAAGTAATGGTACAAGAAGAAGATGGGCTGAAAAATAGATTTGACAACCAAATGGGGGACATTCACCTATTGATGGATGCCCTCCAATCTGATTAACATTGGGTCCACTTTCAGAGAGCAATGGACATAGATTTCAAGGGGCTAGATGGAAAGTGCATCATCATCTATATGGATGACTTCATAGTCTTTTCCAAACAATGAATTGATCATTTAAATTACCTAAGAAGTGTCCTTCAAAGATGTAGGAAGTATGGGATTTCTCTCAACCCTAAGAAATGCGTGTTTGGGGTCATAGAAGGTAAGCTCCTGGGACACATCATCTCAGAAGTGGGGATAATAATAGACCCTGAATGGGTACAAGATATTCTCAAGTTGACACCCTCATAGCCGCAAGGAGATAAAATAATTCTTCAGAAAGATTAACTTCGTAAGGAAGTTCATCAGTAGTTTCACTGAGATAGTAAAACCCATAAATGACATGTTGAAGAATGATGCTAAAATTGAGTGGACTGTCCAAGTGAAGAAATCCTTTGAGGAAATAAAGAGAAAATTTTCTACATCCCCCATCCTCGTCAGCTTGGATTACACTATTCCCTTCAAGGTGTATTGCTTTACATCTGAACACTCATGCACAGACATCCTCACATAGAAAAAGGATGGTGAAAGTGAGAGATCGATAACCTTCATGAGATGCCCCATTAAGAATGCCAAAGTTAGGTACCCTAATCTGGACAAACAATCCTTTGCTTTGGTCAAAGTAGTAAAGAAGTTCTGACATGATATCCTAAGGAGTAAAGTTTTTGGGATAGTCCCCGATGCAGCTGTAAAATATTTGTTAATGCAAAACAAGCTAGGAGAAAGAAGGGGAAAGTGGATGGCGATCCTACAAGAATTTGACCTTGAGATTCAACCAATGGAGCTGGTAAGGGGCCAAGGCTTGACAAAGCTGATCTCTGAGGTAGAATAAGGTCTAATGTGCCAAACTTACACCAATCAAGGTGTGATTATAGACATATGGTACCAAGATATAGTCCACCACTTACTGCATAACTGCTTTTTAGAAGGAATGAACAACTCACAAAGAAGGTTCCTAAAAATCAAGAGCAACTCTGACATGATGAAGAATGGTGAGCTATACAAACACAGTTATGAGGGTCTATACCTAAGATGTTTAGACAGGCTCAAAGCAAAAAAAGTCCTGGATTATTTCCATGACAAATATGTGGCGAGCCATGGGTCAACTGAAGCCAATGTGCACCAAATTTTGAGAGCAGGATACTATTGGCCGACATTGTTTAGAGACACCAATGAACATGTAAGATCATCCCACACCTACTAGACAAGTGCAACTCAAGAGAAGAACCCGACGATGCCTTTACAACCAGTATATGAAGTATGTCCATTTTCCCAATGGAGCTTAGATTTTGTTGGAATGATTAACCCCCCTTCATCTGCAGGTCATAAGTTCATCCTAACAACCACCAATTACTACACGCACTGGACGGAAGCCCAGACACTAAAAAATTTCACCACTACAGTGGTACCCAAGTTCTTAGAAGTGCACATCATCACCAGGTTTGAGATGTCATTCTATCTGGTATGTGACAATGCCCCCTCCTTTTCCCCTGTTATGCTCATGCAATGGGCCTTTTAAAATTAGGTAATTCTCAAATTCTCTTCTAATTACTATCCACAAGGAAATAGCATGGTGGAATCCACAAAAAAAAACCTAATGACGGTGATCAAACACCTCCTAGGTGACAATCCTAGAGATTGGCATACTAGAATGAAATATGCTTTGTAGACTGATTGGGTAAGGATTAAATATACCCTGGGGACATCCCTATACCAAGTGGTCTATGGCCTGCAACTAGTTTTCCCTATGAACTTGAGAATACCAATCTTGAGATTTATGGACCAGTATGTTGGGGGTGATGATCGAGTGCAGGTTCGAGTCATGAATCTCCTCAACTTGGAGGAGAAAAGAACTTTAGCTCTATAGCACGTATCAAAGCACCAAACCTTCGTCAAGAAATGGTTTGACAAGAGATCCACTATCAAATCTTTTAGGATGTTTGACCTTTTCATGATGTGGGAATAGGCAAAAGAAAAGCCGGGCAGCCACACCAAGTTTCAAAAACTATGGACAGGTCCCTACTAGATATCATAGATCTTGGGAGAAAACACCTTCAAAATCAGCACCTTAGACAAAGAGTTGACCCCATTTATAGTCAATGAGAAATTCCTCAAACATTATTTCAGATCCTAAGAGGGATTTCCTTTCGTCTCTTGTATTTTAGTTCTTCTGTTTGTTCATTTTTTATTTTCTTTCTTTTTATTTTCTTTCGGTCCTGCTTGCCCCTTTTTCGTCTGTCTCCACTTTTCTCCTTTTGTTTCAAGGCTCATTTATTTTTTTCCCTTGGGTCGGTGTGTTTTGAACCCATCCCAAGTAGTCCTTAAAAATTAGGGCAGAGGTATTTCTTGGTCAAATTCTTCAAAGAAATGTTCGGTGTAGAGAATGCTCCCAAAGTTAGAAGTGATGACATCTTCCATTGGCAATCAGAGAGATGTCCGACCCTCGGTCATCCTAATCACAAAGAACAATAAAAAATGACACTCAAGAGCATTGGTGTCTGGAGTTTTTTTCAGCTATGACCATCCTTAGTACATTGATTTGGTTACCCACCAATCCCAGAACCCTAGTCTAATGGATGCGAAAGGAATAGGGAAGAGGGAAGAGAAAAGATAAAGGAACAAATGAACTAGCTAAGAAAAAATAACCCTCAAATAGTTACAATCAGAAAACCCAGGTATCACAGCCTAATCGCTAATTGGGTTACCCAAAAGAAGATTATGTACCTGAATACATCTTGAAGAACTACACAATCAAAGTCATAGTTTGACACAAAAAAGAAGAGAAACAATTGCTTCCAAAACAAGATTCCCCTGCATACCTCTAAAATATAGCATACAAAATAGATGAGGATGACTTGAGAAACCTCTATTAGGGCTATGGACACCTAACCAATAGTAGAGAAATTTTAGATTGAGATTCAGGGAAAACTTTACTGGGACTATGGATGCTTGAGTGGAAATAGAGCTCTTTCCAGGAAGTCCTGGTCTACGTGGTGAAGGTTGGGAACAACTGACGAACACTCTGGTCACTACATTCAAAGGTATAGAAATGAACACACTTACACATACACTAGAAGACAAGAGGAAGACTTCAATCTTGGGAGTCACTGAAAGATGGTCAACATGAGAGATTCTTAGTTTCTGTTTCACTGCAAAGTTAATTTTTAGAAGGGTTTTGTTGATGAAAAAATGCCTTGGTCATTCCTACTTTTTCTAGGGATCTTTGTTGTGGGTCCACAACACACACCCCATTTTGGCCCTTTGGCTATGGGGACCCCCTCTTTTTTTTGGTTTTTTACTTATGCTCCCCCTTCCTTTGTTCTAGTTTCTCAAACTTTTTCACTAGGGTCCTATTGAGAAAGTGCAAAGTATTTTCAGACTTTCAAACTTTCAGGATAACAAGGTCATCCAAACTCTGAAAGCCCAAAAGCCCAAAAAGTGCCAAGTCCTTCCATACTTTTGCACTTTTGCACTTTCAAACTGACGAGGTCATCCGACCTCTAAAAGTCTGAAAGCCTGAAAGTGCGAAAGTCTAGGAAACCACCTTTTGGGGTTTCGGTCTCCGAAACACCAAAAGTGGGTGAGCATCACTTTTTCAAGCCTTCGGATGCTAAAATCCTGAAAGGGATGATGTCCACCCATGGGCTATAAAATCAGACCTGTGCATCTTTTTATTCATTCTACCCTCACGTCCAATTATTTTTTTCCTCCTCATTGCTTCGCTTCCTTGCGTGGTTTCTTCATGCTTGTGGCATCAAATGTCTCCCTCCACCTTTGCAGCCCTAGCAAGTTGGTCTCCTCTCCTCTACTCTTCATCCCATGTTGTTGTTGTTCACATTTCACATTCCCTCATTTTTGTTTTCTATTTTTTTTTTCTTTCATTTTTTGCTTTTCGGTTGTCAGTCTTCTGGTTTTTTATTCTTCTTCTCCTTACTGCCCCTAGGTCACCACGTCTTTGGCCCTAGGTTTTGGCTCTTTTTCACTTTTGCTTCATTTTGTTTCTAGGATTTTTAAATTTTTTTTAAGGGTTTTTTCCCCTCTCGGCTGTCTTGTATTTTCAGCCTTCGAAAGGCTAAAAATGAACCCATTAATTAGATCCTAAAAGACATAATTCATCAAGTATGAATATATTCAGACTTTGGACATTCGCACTTGCGGTGTTTTGCAGATCCCAAAGCCTCCAACGTTTGATACACTAAAAACAAGGTCACACTCCAGGATTTTAGGGCTTTCACACGCCAAAATTATTTTTCATTTTTGCACTTTGAATGTCTGGAAGAACATCATATCATCCTTTTTCACAGTTTTTGGCCTTTTGTACCCCAACCTTGTTTTTGGTTTGTTTTGCATTTTTATTTAGTAGTTTGTTTCAAATAAATGCTGATGTTTGCATGTTTCTCTTACAAAAATGCCAGAAAAGAGTATCAGATCACTAATGAAGTACCTTTTCAAGGGGTATTATGCACCATCTAAGATTGAAAACCAACATCAAGAGGTCACTGATATGGACATAGGAAACACGGACCAGAATGATTTCTTGATCACATGTTCCAAGCCTATTGGAAGGTCATTTGATTGCACCACCCTGGTCCTATCCTATCTAGTAAATGCAACAACACACCCAGTATCAGTTCTATCCTCAGAACTAATCATGACCCTTGTGCACCACTATGTAACCGATGAGAGGGTGGTCAAAAATAGGGAAGGAGATGTTGTCTTGGATCTCAAACTAGATAATATTGAAGATTTATTCCATCTCAAGAAGGGGGTCAATCAGTTCTACGAGTTATCCATCAACAAAGGCCTAAAATGGTTTAAAGAGCACACTTTGGAGGTCTATGAAATTTCCAATTGTGAGTACTTGATTCAATCCCTTCCCAAGAAAAAACTTGACAAGATAGATTTGAGGAGAGGATACCTCAAAGATGACATCCAAGCGGTTGTTACTATGCTAAGATAACTATATGGACTATCTCAGTCCATTCAAATTGAAAATTGGATGATCCTGCTAATTAAGAGGATCAAAGGGTAGAAGGTCAGGTTTTCTTGGGAAACCATTCTAAGTGACAACTTAGATGAACAATTGACCTTAGTAAGGCATAACAAAAAATTCTATTTGACTTTATAAGTGGTATACTTACTAGCAGCAAGGGAAGAGTACTCGAGGATGATGAAATAGGGGGCCTTCAAAAAACCAAATGCATGGCCTTTTACAGTCTACCCGCATTTGAAAAGGAAATAAAAGATGGATAAGAATAGTCTAGATTATAGGGTGGTGAATGATTCATTCATCTTTGCAATCATCCATTCCATAGAGGGTGATTATGCCAAAAGACTTTCCGAAGAGGCTCCCACTAAGGTCAGGTCAATAGGGGAGTTTTACCTATAGTTCAGGTCATTCACGTACATCAGAGTAGTGGGATCCACTCTCAGTCCCAAGAAGCTACCCAAATACCCTTATGATAGGGTAATCACCATAGAAATGGCCAGACAACTATCAGATGCATATGAGCACACCAAACAAAAGAAGACAAATATTTGGACTACCCCATATCAATAGGCACATATACCCTATAGGACATGAAGATATGAAAGTCTTAGGAGTTTGAATGGGATGAGTGCCCACTATAGTTATATTCACATATCAGGACCAGGTTTGACTCCATAGGCACTCCATAGGCACTTACAACCACATTATGGGTAAACACTAGGTTCATGAGACGCACATACAAGATCACTAGATCAATTTCATGGATGATTATGAGGTTTAGATAAGGGACTATTGTAGGATTACTGTGACATTGGCAGAGGTGGCCTTAGAAATCACCATTCCCCCCAAGGTCTAGGGCAGAGATACAGAAGATGTGTTAGACCCCCTATATAATAAAGATAAGATATACACCCGACTGATTCTAAATGTCAAGATAGATAAAGATAAAAATGATAGCATCAATTTCAAGGCAAGGCACATTATCAAGGCTACCAAGTCGTGGATTAGGAAACCATTCCTAATGGATCCTATTCCTTTGAAGCCACAAGTGAACCCTCCCACAAAAGGAGATAGGAAATGCGGAGAAAATCTCGCAATGCCTCTATTCAAGAAAGCCCCAACTCAGAAGCCAGGAAAAATATATGGTCATTAGCATCCAGTTGTGTATGGATCCAATCCCAAACATAAGCTCACAAGGACTAAGATGACTAGGAGTACAATACTGCCTATGGATCAATCACATGCCACCCATGGAGAACTTCCTACTACCTCTGGTCAATCTCCTATTATAAATACTGCCACAAGAGAGAGAAAGAGGTATATAAGAGGAAGAGAGAATCCACCTCTCCACAATTGGAAACCTTGAAGGAAGAGCCAAAAAAGGAACAAAATGAAAATGATGATATACCTCTAGTAAAAAGAACAAGATCTAGGATAGCTGTCTTAAGGAAAAAAGATCCTAGTGAAGATACACCTACCTGTGGAGGGGCAGAGACATAGGGAGAATGGGAAAATCATCTGGAGGTCCTTGGTTCATATGAGTTTCTCATGTTTGACTTTGAAGACCTTGAAGGATTTGAAGACCAAGGCCAAGATTCCTTTAATCCAACAATAGAAGTTAGTATAGGGGGATAGGTGCCAGTGAACCTACAGGTTATCCTTACCCCACCTACGACTCAGTTCACAAATCCCATAGTACATGTACCACTCCCAACAATGGATGAAAGTGCAAGAAAGGAGACAGGGACCCAAGGTGTATCCACATCCTATGATGACTAGATTACCCATACTACTCCAAAGAAGTCACTAGGAAAGGATAAGAAAATAGAAAAGGATGTAGCTCCTACTCCGCCACCATCTCTCCCAACTCCTTCTCCCACTCCACCACCATCTCTTCTAACTCCTACTCCCACTCTGCCATCATCTCTTCCAAATCCTACTACCACTCCACCTTGTTTACAAGTTCCTACCCCACCACCTTCATCTCCACTATTTGTCTCCAACCTGACTCCCCAAGTGCCGCTGGATGCAGGAATAATGCCTCTTCTTCAGAACACACTAGAGTCAATAACTGGTCTTAGGGGTGAAATATTAGCCAAATCCTTGGAGGATGAAGATGGAGAAAAGGACAAAGAGAAAGATACCACTAAAGAAGGGGGAAAAAAAATGATAAGAGTAAGGAAGGAGGATAAGAGAGGATAAGGAGAAGATAAGGAAGGAGAAGGAAAAGAAGAAGGGAAAGAGGATGAAGAAGAGGAAATACATGAAGAGAGGATAACCCAAGATGAATCAAGCCCCACTCCAGTATTGAATATTCCACCTTATGAGCCTGCCACCACCTTTATTAAACTAACTTGGTTTACTAAAAAAATTCATCCTAGGAAGAGGGTATATACAAAAGAAGTAGAATAAGAAGAGGTAGACATGTTCTTCCTAGGCCAAGCATTCCATCAAGATAAATAAAGTGTGCCAGAAATGACCATATATTATGTCACCGAGAATACATAGGGTCACTAGAAGGCACAGGTAGCAATTCCCATCAACAGTGTTACCCAGGCACAGGTAACCCGAGATGACCATACTTTTAAAGAGGTTGATTTGGGGGAGCCTACAAGGGAAGGGAGTAAAACTCTATCAGCACTAAGAATCAAATGTGCTTTGAGTTTTATGGACAAGGATGAGGAGAAAATTAATTCAGTAACTAAGAAAAATGAGGCTCTAAAGAAATTCATTCACAAGATGGTGGGTCCCATTGACCCAAGTTTCTTGGAAGCCTCATTATAGGTTGTCCTTGAGAAGAGAGCTAATCTAGAATTGCCAAAAAGTATGACTCATTCTTTCTTACAAGTATGTACTGATTGGAATAATTATTTTGAACAATTTGGAGAAGGGATTATTAAGGAAATCTTTAGGTTGTTCACAACTATCCTTTTAGAAGCTGCCAAATTGGTGGATATGATGGAAAGTGACACGGGGTTAGAATTCAAATTGATCAGGTGGCAAGCCGCCCTACAAGAACTTAAGATCATCATGAAGAAATGCTTCTAAAATTTGGTAAAAGTATATGTAGGTGCAGAGCTATAAATTTCGGCACATGGATGAAGAGTATAGATAAAAAAGTTAAGGTCTATGAGAAGTGTTTAAATCACATATGCAAAAGGCATGAGGGAGTCATGATGTGGGTAGAGCTGATAGAAAACTTCTTCATAGATATTGACTTGGAGTTGTACAAAGATGAAGAAAATTAGATTTTATGTCCAGCTAAAGAGATCATACAACAATTCAAGGGAATCCTAGCAGGGGTCAGCGTGAAACATCTTCATCAACTTTTTTACTTTAAGGAAGACATGCAGAGAATGGAAGAACATGAGGAATAAATAAAGTTCTTCGCTTCAAAATTGACCACCTTAAGGGAGAAGCAAGAAAAAAACCTTAGTTGAGTGGAAGAGAAAGAAGTAGACTACGAAGAGGTACAAGAAATAGTGCAAAGGCTACAGGAAGCCCACCTAGAAATACTCCCATAACTGCTGCCCACTAGGGACTTAGCCAAATTTTGAAATGAAAATTTCTCCATACTTATCCATTTTACAAAGGCCATGTTTTTGGCCTTTCGGCCTCTGAAAGTTCAATGTTTCAGAGGACCCACATACTTGGTGAATTTTTCCTATATCAAAATTTGGAGCAAAGGTTGGGGTCTGAATTCTGGGCCATTCCAATGTGAGATATTTTTTGCATAAAAGAAGACTTCTAGATTAGATTGATAAAAAACTGGGGTTCATTTTTGCATGAATAGAGGTCTTCTATCAATCTTCACCGCACGGGAGACTCCAAATGAAGAGTTTGAGGGAGAATTGGTGGAGCTCCAGTTCCTTTTTCTCTTCTTTCTCAACGAGTTTGACCATAAATTTATGGGAAAACTGATTGTAAATGGATCAAGGATCCATGCAAAATGTCTAGTATCATTTTATTAGTAGTTTTCTGTAACAAGGTTTATATTTAACTTTGTTTTCATAATTTTTAGAGTTTCTGCAGCCCTAGTTTTGGGGTTCAAATTTTGTAGATCAAAACACTATATATTGTAATTAAAATAATGTAATATGGTCAGATATTTGATGCAATAAAGATACACAATTGGTTCTTCATTCATTGTGTGATTATTTTCTGTTGTCTAGGGGAATTTTTATGAATGTGTGTTTGCTCACTCATTTCTTTCAAAGATCCAATTGGGTTTATTATGTTTTGGATCTGGAATCAATTAAATTGGAGTTTGTTGTTGTTCACCAATCTTGCTGTGGTGAATGATTGAGAAAGATAATTTTGTTGGTTTAATAATAAATGTGTCTCGTGTGTGTGCACATGCTTGTGGCTTCATGATTTTGATAGATTTTAAAAATCTTGCATCTTGATACGTTTCTCTCCAAACGATTGCATCTGTTGGGTATAGAACTATGACATGGTCTAATTTATATTTAGTGGGTTCCAATCGTTCCACCATTCAATTTTCAAGAGAGGTTCGATAATGGTTTATGTCCGTTAGGATTTTATTTTTAGCAAATTTGTTTAAACTCTTGTTACCCAAATTTTTTGATTTTATTTGACAATCTAGATAAATAGGTATTCATCATAAGTTTTAGCATATATTTGCATCATTAGTAAGCTACATGCATTGATAAATTGGAAAATAAAAAACAAGTACTAAAGTTGTTTTTCAGTTTGACGTCTTGAAAGTACCGGCAAAGGCCTCCTTGTAAACATTCACATTTATCTTCAAATGAGTTTACCGAGAAGGTTGTACCATGACCATGGGAAACCTTAATGGGAATAACTTCATTATTATTTCAAGAGAGGAAATAGAATCTCAAAATCCTAGCAATGGACTTGTGTTATTCCATCCAACACCTTGTCGTAATAAATCTGTTACACTACCCATGTTTATGCAGGTAGTTTCCTTATATCTTCACATCTACAATCAAACTTTATTCCCGTACGACTAAGCTTACCCCATGATCCTGAGATTTTTCTCAGACACAGTGATCGCAAGCATTTTTCACAAATCCATTGATAAATTGAATTTCATAACTTTTATTCCATTCACAAGAAATTGTCATCAAATTCCTATTTCAACAATCAATCAATCTTTGCCCACCAGGACGCATCCTTCTGGCATCGGCTTATCAATCCTCCATCACATAATCATGTTCATGGCAAGAACTTTTGAACTGAATGACTGCTTTGTCATGATGCCTTTCTGTTGATTTTATTTTTAGTGTTCTAATATATCCTCCTCATGATTGCGTCAATCTTTAATATCTTGGTCCATCATGAATGATGTCTATTTGAATACATGTCTTTTGCTGTATGATCTGTCTGTCATAGTTGTTTAGTACATTTTCATTTGGTCTATAGTCATGGCTATGTATGCCTCATTGGGGGCAAAATTTATACACATACCACCAAATCCTTAAAAATATTAGGGTGTATTAAATCCTCCCATGAGTGACATTTCATTGGCACTATTTGTGTGAGAGTCTCATCCACGCAAAGGAACAATGTCACTTGTGTTTTCTAACACTTTATGCATAACTCCTTTTGCAAAATCAAACTAGGGTGTGCTCTCCAACATTAACATAATGTGATCCCACAAAAACCATGTAGTTAGGTTGCATATTAGATACGTCATGTTGATTTTTTTTTGTTACTCTTGGCAAGATTCATGTTTATTCCCTCTAAAGATAGCTACGCGATTCTCTCAATTTTGGTTGGTATACAAATTTTTTTTTATCCTCAATCAGGTCTTCATTTAGTTGCATTCATTATCTCATGACGAGTTTAATTATTTACTTCAAATTCCTCTTAATTATCTAGATGCATTCCATTACATTATCTCATCACTCATTAATCATTAGTCATTATTCATTAATCATTAATCATTAGTCTTTATTAATTAATAATTATCTCATTAATCATTAGTCCTTATTCATTAATCATTGTTCATTGATCATTTTCATCCTTACATTACATTATCTCATTAGTAATTCATTAATCATTTTCACCATTATATTACATTATCTCATTAGTCATTCATTAATCATTTTTATTGCATTACTCATTAAGTCCATTACTCATTACATTGCATTAATCAAGTACATTATTCATTAATCATTATATAGTAAGTAATCAATTTATTATTCCACGTTCAATCCATTTATTCCACATTGAATTAAACATTATATCCATAATATATATATATATATATATATATATATATATATATAAAACTGCATCCATTTGCATATAAAAANAATTAAACATTATATCCATAATATATATATATATATATATATATATATATATATAAAACTGCATCCATTTGCATATAAAAACATTAAACACATAAATCCACATCACATTTTGCATCACAAAATTGCTAGTATCATCAACATCACATCCTGCATCAAACATGTCAGTCATAAAACCATCATCATATGCAAATAAAAATCTCATATATTACAAAGATAGGACCATCAATAAGAGTGTCTATATATATCAAATATCCAATAAAGAACATCAATGTCAAAATATATATATGTATATATAAAAATGTCGATGTACATATAACTAAAAGTAAAAAATGCATGTGTATCAACTAAATCAACTGAGAAGAATCATGAGGCTAGCTATGAGGATGTCCCAGCCCCACCTATCCCATCACCCCCTCTGTCTCAAGGAGCTCTCATCCCTACAGAACCCTGTGAAGCTCTATCTATGCTCTGTGTCATAGATCTCTCTAAATATGTAGGCTCCCTTTGTCCCTCTAGCGCCACCCTAAAATATAGGCCCATGTAATATGAAGCCTCTCACCCTCTCCTTCTTGCCTCCCTGTGTGCTGCAAAAGCATCTGCTAGCACCTTTCCTACTCCCCCTGCAATAGGTATCTGGCATGCTATATCCCACTTTCCATTTTATACCTTTTCTCATCTCTAAGCCTCATCTCGCTCTGCGGTCAAACACCCAACCTGCACTATCAACCTCTAGATCTCTACCTGTAGCTATGCTATCTTCTGATCCCCTGCCCTGACTCCTAAATGAGTCTCAATAATCGTGAACTCTCCTCCGTCCAAATGGGCTTGCAATGCATCTAATGCACTCTAAGCACTTCCTGCTTGTGCGGTATCTTCTTCCAATAAGTTTTACACTTGGACCAGCTTTGTCTGGACGTTGACCCTGATACTTGTGTTGTGTCTAATAACCCCTATACCTATGCTAGATCTATTTGTTGGCTATCTTGCTTTGTGAAAATGGTCTCATGGGTGACCTATAACACATACCCTACTAGTGGCCACTATCCCTATAATGACACTTGTACCTATGCCTGTACCTATGGCCCCTATCCCTGTAATCTTGGTAGTGCTCTACCCACAAGAATCTACACCTATCCTTGTCTCCTATGTGCTGCTGCTCTCATTTTCCCTCTCCCTAGCCCTCCTCCTCCTCTGTCTCCTCCATCATCATCCCCCCATCATCATCACCATCCTCCCTGAATCCATCCTTCCCTCCTACAGACTGTTCTTCTTCCTATATAATACCCAGTATCATCATTCTAACTAGCCTATATACATCCCACCAATGTACATAGGCTGAGGTCACCCCTGCATCTGCCACCCTGTACTGTCCCTGCTACCATTGCAGCGACACCATCCCTAGCCATGAGGTTCGGGCTCCCTATAAATCAAATCCTATCCCTAGAGGCTCCCCACCTCATATGTGACCAATGGATGTGGGAATCCATCTGGTATGACATCCTGCACCTGCCTGAACTGTCTCCATACCCGTGATGACATGTATCGAGCAATCATATAGGTCGTCCTGCCGATCAACCAATAATTTGTCTGGACAAACTTGAAAATATATGGATCCAGCCATCTGTCCTCTAAATAATCATGTTGTTGTAGGACCTGGTAGCTCCACACCTTGCACCATGCATATGGTGTCCAATCAAACTTGATCATCTCATCTAACATCCATCTCCAGTAACCAATTGAGTTTGTCCACTGGTATGTGATGGGAGTCTTGTATCTACAGGCATAGGTCTCATATGCCTCCTGTGTCTTATGCCTCCTGATGGGGCATACCACCATGATATTCTCCCACACCCATACTTACAAGAGCGTCACTGCTTCTCCCAGTGTCATGCCTCTACAATAGGCGCACATATGAAGATCATAGTATAATTTCCCAAGGATAGTGTATCCTTAGCAATACTGCTCTCCATCATCCTCTAACACCGCATATAAAACTCGTTCCCATCCCACTAGAAATTGATGCCCTGTATGGTCGAGCATCATATGCCATCCAACTAATCCTACCAAATAAAGCACCACCTGACGCAATCGTGGTCAAGCTGCCATCGCAGCCCTCCGGGATAACCGTTGCCTAGATGTAGGAATCTGGTCATGGGGTTGTCCAAATGCCATTTCAAGGCACGAATCTGACCCCTCCTATACATACTCCAGAATCAACCCTCAGATGGGAATGCGGTAATATCTACCACACGTCTAATAGAGTGATAGTAGCTTCCCCTTTCGGGAAGTGAAAACTCAAGGTGGGGCTACGCCACATCTTGATTAGAGCAGTCATGAGTGCATTATGTGCTCTTAACTGTAGCCATAGATGTATGTTCTCTGGGCCGCATAAAGTGACCTGCCACCACTCAGCCAATGTTAGTTGGTCACCGTGCGCTATGGTCTCTAGCCAGCCCTCCCACGATCAAAACAATCTAACATCTCTTACACACACAATCGCGCATGTTAGTCATTCTATCTTCCATCTGGGGAACTTTGTCCCCCTAATTTTTATTCTATTTTCTCCCTCCCAGTCTTTCTTCATATTTTTTGGGTTAATCGATGTAGATGCCGATTCGCACACACGCCAATTGGCTGAGACGGCGATCCATGATTGCCGCCTTTGGTGCCTGTCTCATCTACGTAGACAAATACTTAGCATTGTTGTCTACGAACCCTTTGGTCATCTTTGCAGATGACTATCTGGTGATAGTCATATGCACGAACGATGATCGACCGATCACCATTTGTGAAGAGGACGATTGATGGATCATCATCTACAAAGACGATGATCGGTCAATCATCATCTGCACAGAGGATTATCCATCGATCATCGTCTCTTCTGCTATGAGTTTCCCCCCTTTTTGGACATCATAAATGTGAAATAAGTGCAAAAATTTAATGTTGAACATGGCTAGGGTGTCAGACACACCGGTAGTCCTATGTCTGCGACCCGCTGGTATGTCCGAACGCGCTCTCCAAGCTGTGCATGGTCTCATGGGTCTTCCATCTCTCTCATGCAACTCTACTTTTTTTTATCATGAATGAAAATGACCTCTCCTAGGGCCCCCATGGACTATATATAGGTCCCTTGGGATGGATTTTTCATTTCAAAACCCATTTTTCCTCATCTCCTCTTAAGTCATGCAATTTTCTATTTTCTCCATCTTTCTAGCCTTTTTTCAAGAAATTTTTTTTTCTATTATTTTCTCAAGGGGGCACACTCCTTCACCATCATTTCCTTAGGACTTTTTTCTCTCTCTGAGGCATCTTGTTTTTTCTTTTTCTTTGAGGAGATGTCATTCTCGATGGCGCATTAAAGAGGGGAAAAATGTACACCTAAAATCATCCCTTACAACATTATAATTAATTTTAATTAATTATATCTCCTCCACTTATTTAATTAAATTAAGTTCATTATTCTAAAGTATTTGAATTTAATTTGAATACTTATCCCCTAAGTGTATTAATTTAATTTAATATCTTCCCACATTAAAGTCTCATTTTAAATAAATTTTAATTTATTTATTCTCTCATATGCTTAAATTCTTCTAAATTATAATTAGTATAATCTAATTTGGATTAATTTAAAATATAAACCTAGATCCTACCCTACCTCATATCACTCTCACCAAATAAACCTAGTCACTAATTAACTAAGATTAATTAGACTAATTCTAGGATTCCTACACCCGTTAGTCCTAATTATTTGCTCACACATGTGTGAGCAATTTTTCAAAATTTGACTTTTCCAAATAACACTAATTTGGTTCCAAAAAGTTTCTTACAACCTTTATGACGCCTTCTTACAATTTCTAAAAGTGTTTCATTGGACTAAAACTCTTACTCTCTCTTACACACCTCTTACATGTGTACTTCAAGTACACATTGACCCATCACATAGCAAGTTGCTCACACATATGTGAGAATACTTGGCCTCTTGCATGACTTATGTGTCCCTCATGTGGCACCTGTGTGGATGCTACATGTGCTCCACCTCACCCAAGCCCTCCAAAATCCTATGAATAGGAGCCTTGCCAAGAGTAATTCACCCATCATTATTGCATCTAGAGTTATTATGCTAGTTTTCATTTAGAGATTTTAGTTTATTTAGAGATTTTATTGACTAACGTGTTTGGTAGTTGAATCTCATTCATGGTTGTAGTTTTCATTTAATCTTAGATCATTTACTTCTCATCTACTCTCACATCCATTACTCCATTGAAGTCTTGAGACAAGTTCCTCATACTTGTTTTTGATCTCTTCCTCATCCATTGTCATTTAGTGTTGCACTTAGTTTGCATCTTTTTTGCATCATTTAATTAAGTGGGATTTTATATATTGTGTTGGGAGAGTACAATCACAACCCAATGTAAGATAAAATCTACAAGGCTTGGGTGCCCTTGGTTGGATCATTAGAGGTTGTGTTGGAAAGCTTTTGTTTTGGAGTAGGACTTAGATATGCTAATATAGCTTGTAATGATTTATATCTCTAACATTTTCATGTCTGATCTTGCTCCCAATAGGTATGTTTTCATCACATACATGCACTACATCTGATGTTTTCCTACATGGTATGAAATGTGTCATCTTGGAAAATCTATCCACAATGACAAATATGGAATTATTACCTCTTGCTATCCTCGGTAAGCCAAGAACAAAATCCATGTTGATATCACTCCAAGGTTTGTCAAGAACAGAAAGTGGTGTATACAATCTAGTATTATGATTTACTCCTTTTGGAACTTGACAAACTCCACAACTCTTCACAAATTTATGAACATCCTTACACAACTGAGGCCAAAAATACCTTTCCTTAAGTAAACTCAGTGTCTTATCAATGCTAAAATGTCTAGCCAAACCAGTACTATGCTTCTTTATCAAATTGGTTCTTATTGATCCTCTTGGTATACACAACTGAATTCCTTTGAAAAACATATTTTCTTGAATGAAAGTCTTCAAACCTACTCAGTTGATCTGGAATAGGTGCTCTACACATTCTCCATTACTCAAAAAAATTAGGGTTAGTTTCATATAAATTCTTCATATCATCAAAACCAAGAACCTCAATTCTAATTTCAGTCAGCAAAGATCTTCTTGTACTTAATACATCAGAAAATTGGTTTGATACTCCACTCTTATGCTTTATAAAAATGAAAAATTCTAGAAATACTCAACCCATTTCATATGTCTGTGATTCAACTTATTTTGACTACCCAAATACTATAAAGTCTTATTATCAGTATACAAATTCACTTGACATCAAGTAATGTCTCCATTTCTTCAGGGCTTTCACAATAGCATAGAATTCTTGATCATACACAAAATACTTCCTCTTAGCATCATTCTACTTCTCAATAAATAAAGCAATAGGTTTACTTTCTTGACTCAACACAACTCCTATTATACTGCCAGTTGCATCACATTCAACTTAGAATACCTTATTGAAATAAGGTAAGGCTAACATAGGCAATTCAACAACCTTCTATTTCAAATTCTCAAAAATATTATCAACTCCATGTGTCCACATCAATTCTCTTTTATCTCTCATTGTCTCACTCATAACATTGCAAATTGAACTAAAATTTCTGATAATTTTATGGTAAAAACTTGCTAATCCATGGAATGATCTTACCTCATAGACATTCTCAGGTGTAGGCCAATCAAGTATAGCTTCAACCTTCTTAGAATCCATCTTCAAACCATCATTTGAAATCACAAATCCTAAATACACAAGTTCTTCTTTCATGAAGGAACACTTTTACAAATTAATCAACAACTTTTCCTCTTTCAATCTCTGCAATATTGTTCTAATGTGCAACAAATGATCTTCTCTATTCTTACTGAATATAAGAATTTCATCCAAGTACACAATCACAATTTTACTCAATAATTTCTTCATAACCTCATTCATTAACCTCATAAGAGTACTTAGTGCATTAGTTAAACCAAAAGGAATAACCAACCATTCACACAAACCTTCTTTTGTCTTGAAAGATGTCTTCCATTGATCACCTTCTTTGATTCTGATATGATGATATCCACTCTTCAAATCAATCTTGGTAAAATATTTTTCTCCACTCAAATAATCCAATCTCGATATAGGAAATTGATACTTAACTATTATCTTGTTAATAGCTCTTGAATTGGTACACATTCACCATTCTCCATTCTTTTTAGCTGCCAACATAGTTGGTACTGCACACAAACTCAAACGTTCTCTGATCAAACACTTCTTCAAAAAATCATGAGCTTGTTGGTTGAGCTCCTCATTCTTGGTTGGTGTCAATCAGTGTGGTGCATTGTTCAAAAAACTAGCTCCAAGAATTATCTATACAATGACTAATATTTCTCATCGGTGGCAAACCATCAGGTACATCATCTGAAATGATGTCCTTGTACTTGATGAGCAACTTCTCAACCTCTTTAGGAGTTTTATGTTCTATTTTCTCACTTGGTTTTTTAGGAATCAAAGCATAACAAACATCATTTATCTTTAGATCCTTAACAAACTGCCTACCTTCCATCAAACCAAATTTCATAGATGCACATATCTCACCAATAGATTCTTCAACCAAAGGTAGCAAGATTTGTCTCTTTCCATCAAATCAAATAGTATATTTTTTCAATCTTCCATCATGTATAACATGTCTATCATATTGCCAAGGTCTACCCAACAAAATATGACAACAATCTATAGGTATAATATCACACAACACCTTATCGTAATAATTTCTAATTTTTAGATTCACAAAACATTGGTCACTTACCTTAAGTATATGATCATCCTTGCTCCATGAAATCTGATAGGGTTTCAGGTGCTTCAATCTTTCTAACTGCAAATTTGTAATCATTTCCTCGGATGTTAGATTCTGTGAAATTTGACTATCAATAATCACTTTCCAAACTTTGTCTGAAACTCTACATCTGGTCTTGAACAAACTCTTTCTTATTATTTTCACTCCATAATATTCTTCCAAGCATCAGGTTTCCTTCCTTCTCAGGTTTATTTGGTGAATCTTCTTGCACCAAATAATTTATGCTAGTACCAACCTTCTTTCTTGCATGTGTATAGTCAAATGATCTATGTCCCTCTTCTCCACAATTGCAACAAGTTCCTTGGAATCCTCTTATACCATATCCACCTCGGGAGTAATTACCTCTTCCTCTGAATGAACTTCCACCTTTCCACTTAGTCTTGCCTTTTCCTTGATTTGTCTTGTCCTGATCAGATTTACTATTTTCACCATAAGATCTACCTCTTCCTCTAGGGAATCTACCACCTCTTCCTATTTGTCTTTGCTCATGTCTTTTATTCAATTTCTCCTCAACTTTTAGGAAAAACTTATAAGCTTCCTCAATACTCCCCATCTACAACAAACTAATCTCTTCTTGAATATAACTCCTTAACCTATTCAGGTATCTTGCAATTATTTCCACCTCATCTTTAGCAGCAGATCTGATATCTATCCTGTAAAATTCCTCGATGTAATCCTTCACAAAGATCTTTTTTCTTTAAACTTTGCATTCTCCTAACTAGGTTAATCTGAAAAATCACAAGGTAGAAACTTTCCCTTCAACTTATTTATCATCTTATCCCATATCTTGATTTTGTCTTTACCTTTCTTCTTTCGGTCCAATTGTTGTTTCTCTCACCAGAAGGATGCATGGCCTTTAAATTGTGTGCTTGCAATCTTCACCTTTTTCTCCTCTGATATGTTCTCATACTCTAATTATTTCTCCATCTCGGTTATCCAGTCTATCAATTCATCCAAATCCAGCTTTCCACTATACTTAGGAGGATTAAACTATGGTGTGGACTTCAAACTTGTCAATGCTTGCATGAGTATTTATTCTCCTTGATCCATTATAGGTGTAGGTGTGGTTTTGTCTTGCACTTCTTCTGTTTCATCATCACTAACATCCTCAAGATGGCACCCTCGGCATTGGGCTATCTCAACAACTTCTAATCTAGCAGTAATTTGTCTTAGCATATCAGATAATCATGGATCTGCATTTCTCTTCCCTCGAACCATCTTGAAACCCTATGAAATTGTAGGTTAGGTCACAATATGCTACCCCACAATAAATAATCAACTAGGATTTACAAGAAGGAACCTCATATCTAACAACTGCTCTGATACCACCTGACGCAAGAAGGGTTAGTACCTAGTGCCAAAGGCACTCCCAAATACAAAACCTACTTGTAGAATCACAACTTGGAAGCTCAAACATAGAGAAGGAGAGAAAGAATAAATATACTTTAGATTCATTCATCAAACTTCATACATGTTAGGTTGTAAGGCCTTCCTAGTTACGACCAATACATTCAAAATATATTGCGAAATAGTCCTCACACATGCAAGATCCAAAATCTCTAGATTCTTTCTTACTAAATTTCTCTACCCTCAACCTAAGAATAGATCATTACATTTATACAAGAGGCTATTGAAAAGGTTGGCCCAAAATATTCTCAAGATCCTGCATTGGAAAAAGAAACAAACCAGATTTAGGTCCACACATTTCCCAATGAGCGATCCCAACATTAATATCGCAACAATAATTAATTACACATGTTGGCCTGAAGGTCCAAAAAAATAAAGTCACTTGGTGAGACATGAAACATGAAACCACCGAGAAAACAAAAAAACCCACCGAGACCATTCATTGAAACTAGGATAAGAATGGTAACTGAGTTCGATGATGAACTGAGATAAGAACCCTCAACCAAGAACTCCATAATAGTTATCGAGAACTTTATCGAAAGTCTCCAACAAGTTACCAAGCTCAAAAGTGAACATATTTTTGGTTGATACAAGATTTCCATGAACCCAAGATGCTCTTGCATCAAATTCAATCTATTAGGTCATGATTAAGGCATTGGCCGTCTAATCAGCTTGTAATGTATTTATATGTAAATTGATGAAATATGAAAGTATAGATAGTGGATGCAAAGGTGTGGTCAAGTGAAGAGTGAATATAGTATGTAAGAAGCAGAATTTTTGTGATTAATTGGATCTAAACAAGTAGAGGAGAAGTTCTACACCTAGATCATTGTACTTGTTGATTCCTAACAGTTTTTGGAAGAAAATCCCTTAACCAGGTAGACTTTAACATGTATGATTTGTAAATCCTTTAAAAGGGTGTCTCTTTAACTAGGGTCTGAAATTATTTAAAAAGGTTACTCCTAATATGGTAAAGATCCTAATAGGGATAGAGGTAAATCCCTTAACTGGGTGACTCCTAATAGGGTCTTCTCCTAACAGGGCATGATTGTAAGCTCCTAACAGGGCCAGGTCTTTAACACGGAACATTTCAGAAGAGTGAAACTATTTGTGGGTGCTAATCCCCATTATGGTTTTCACCCTTAGTCGGGGTTTCCAAGATAAATATATTGGTGTTATTTTGTTTCACGTGTGGATGATTTTTTGGTTACTTTGTTATTTGCATGCATAAGGTTTAAAAGTTGATGAATATGGTTATGGTTTTGAATGAATTGTGAAAAGTTTCAGATCTGATAGATTACTAATTCACTCCCCCTCTCAGTAATCTTGGACCTTATAGAATTAACAATTGGTATTAGAGCCCAGGTCCTCTTTGTGGTAATCTTAAAAACTTGAGGAAAATATCTGATGATGAAGAAGGAAGGTCCTAAGTGTACAAGGGATAACTAAAATTTATGTAGTGATGGGATGGACATCTACCTGAAATGCATGGGACCACAGTTTTGGAATCATGTGGAAACAAAATATACAATTCCTATCGAGACTCTTACAACAGATCAATTGAAGGAGCATCAGGATAGCATGCAAGCATTGTAAGCTATAATTAGTACTCTATCTGATATTAAATATATTGATGTACATGGACTTGAGACTTCTTGCAAGGTTTGGGAAAAGTTAAAGTTAATATATAGGGAAGACATGTATGTGCAAAAAGATAGGGTAGACAGTATGAAGGGAAAATTTGATGACATGAAAATAGTGGAAGGTGAGAAAATTGCTCAATATGGTCAAAGGATAAAGGAAGTAGTTGGTGCAATCAAAGATGTCGGTGGTAACATTAAATAAAGTGATGTGGTAAGTAAAATGTTGAGAACCTTGCTACCTTCTTATGCCATTAGAGTTTTTTTTATACAAGAACTAAGGACATTTGATATTGTTTCTATTGATGGATTGATTGGTAAGCTCACTTATTTTGAATTAAGTAATTATGATAACAATATGCCTAAATTTGAATCAACTTTTAAGGCTTCTTTGTAATTAGCATCATAAAGGAAGGGAAAACAAATAAGTGATGATTCAAATAGCTTGACAAGTTATTCTAGGGATGTTGAATCTATATTTGAAGAAGAAAGAAAGCAAAAAGAACTTGAAGCCTTACTTGCAAGGAGATTACCTAGAGGAACTGGTAAGTACAAATACAAGTTACCTTTAAAGTGTTTTTCATGTAATAAGATTGGACATATTGCTTCTAGGCATCCTAATGGTGAACCAAAAGATAAGATCAAAAGATTCAAAGTAAAAGGAAATAAGCAATGTTATTTTAATGTAGATGAAGGTGTGACTGATGAGGAGTCATAAGACAATGAAGAAGAAGAGATAGTATTTGTTGCAATAAAATAGGATGCTAAAGAAGGTGAAATGGCCTGAGTCTCTCACATGGATCAAGCCAATGAGCGGGTCATTGATAGTGGCTTCTCCCATCACATGACCAGTGATAGAAGTAAGTTCATCAAGCTTGAAGAATTTGATGGTGGTGTTTTCAGGTTTGGTAACAATACAACCCGTTTGGTTAAAGGGAAAGGTACAATTTATTTGAATGGAAAGAGTAATGCTAATGATGTCTATATTTTAGAAGGTATAACAAATAATTTTTTGAGTGTGGGTCAGTTGAATGAAAAAGGTTATAAACTTGAGTTCAAAGGAGAAGTGTGGAGGATACTTGGAGGATCAAGTGATCTGATTGCAATTGGTAGGCAGAATAGAGGTAATTTATTTCATCTGAATACTATTGTAAATAGTTGTTTGGTGGATATAATTGAGGATAGTTGGTTGTGGCATAGAAGTTTCTGTCATGTGAACTTTAATAGTTTTGTCAAATTAGTAAGTTGCAGTTAGAGGTTTTCCATAATTAGTTAAACCAGACAACATGGTGTGTAAGGAATTTCAGTTGGGTAAGTTAACTAGTTCTACTTTTAGTAGAAAGTCTTTTTCATCAGAAA
Organism: Thuja plicata; assembly: GCA_018584345.1. NCBI lineage: Eukaryota > Viridiplantae > Streptophyta > Pinopsida > Cupressales > Cupressaceae > Thuja > Thuja plicata. Next base: position 109,483 of record MU226735.1, read on the forward strand.
ATATACTAGATTTTAGTGCACACTGATTTGTGTTATCCAATGAGGACTAAAATCTATCATGGTTATAAATATTTCATATTATTTACTGATGATTACTCAAGGATGACATGGGTGACTTCCTTGAAGGATAAGTCTGACGCTTTCTACAAGTTCAAAGCTTTCAAAGCACTTTTCAAGAATGAAAAAGGAAAAAAATTGAAGTGCTTAAAGGTCAAATAGAGGAGGAGAATTCACTTCAGCAGAGTTTGTCAAATATTGCGAAGAAAGTGGAATTAAGAGGAAAATGTCATCACCTAGAACACCTCATCAAAATGGATTTACTGAAAGGAGTAAAATAAAAATAATAGATGCTGCTAGGACTATGTTGATTCAAAGTGAAGCACCAAAGATGTATTAGAGAGAAGCCATCAATACTGCAATATACACTTTGAACCAGGTTCAAGTGAAGAAAGGAGAAAAAAAGACATCCTATGAATTGTGGTATGGTCACACACCTAGTGTTAATCATTTCAAAGTTTTTGGTAGTAGATGCTATTTCAAAACAAATAATTTTATTGGCAAGTTTGATCCTAAGAGTGATGAAGGTATTTTTTTGGGATATTCTACTAAAAGAAAGTCATATACATGTTTCAATAAAAGGACTAACAAGATGGTTAAAATTGAAAGTGTGGAGGTAGATGAATGTCTACAGAAATCTGATGAACTAAGCAAGAAAGAACTAGGAAATGTTCTAGAATTTATGTATATGCAACTGCTAGAGCAAGAAACTATTGAACAAAACAATGATGAAGAATTAGTTCAACTGATGGAACAAGAAGAATAAGCACCTAGACCTAAACCTATTATTCCAAGGTATGTGAGATTGAATAATTCTCCTGATCAAATCATTGGTGATAAAGATGCTAGATTCCAAACAAGATGGAAAATCAAAGAGAATACATGTTTGATTTCAAAGTTTGAGCCTATTCAGTTCCATCTGGAGATCACGCGACTGAAGAGATCTCCAAGTTGCCAGATATATGACTTAACCCTAATACATATTAGACCACTTTCCTATTCAATGGATATGGAGTCACTCTAAATGAAAATTCTCTTTAACAACAATATGTATCAAATGTATATCCTGCAAATGATCACTGAACTTGACTATGCCTTACATACTTAATTCACACTTCCTAGAAGAAGATGTAATTATCCAATTTACTTCAATTATTTACTTACTAAAATTGTTTAAGGAAGTTTAATTCTCTCTGAAAGAAACCATAAAGAAATTATACCCTCTACCTTATAGAGTGATGGATTGCAATTCCTTAACAAGCAACCCAAATGAGCACAAGAATTCAAAATAAAGACGTTACAATTCAATATGAATTCACAAGATGCCAAGAAATACAAACAAAACTTATTGACAAAACATCTAAGCATGAAAAATCAGATCCAAAAGACCACTTATAGTCTTAGTTTAACTTGCAGATCTTACAAGCCTCTTATGGCATAAAATTACCATTATTTTTTAACCACACATAAAAACCTAGATATACCCCAAAGAAAACCACGAGTCTAGACCACTTTAGGGCACAAGGAAACCCTAAAACAAAACCACCACAAGTCGGGAAACATGCCATCAATAAGACAGATTAGACAGAGAGCCAAGAAAGTATAAAATACTACAGAATCAGATCAAACCCTAAGTGCCACCAAGAAACATTTATGAGGCCCCAAAATATCCGCAAATAAATCTTGCATGCCTTCATAAATGAATCTAGATGATCAGATCATTCCATCTACCATTGCGACATGGAAGAGCACCACCATGGCCAAGAAACCCTCTGTGCAGGTTTAAAAATTCAAATTATATCAGCTATAACTGTCACCATGGCACGGAAAGAGGCCCGGATGGTCCAGATCAAACCTTTTCTGAACTTTAAAACACCACCGTAGATGGTGCAGGAGCACCCATAGGTTGTATAGGAAAATCTATTTTTGTTTCAATTCTGTGTGTGCCATATGAAATTTTTGTTATGATAAGTTTAAGGTCATGTTGACCATAGAGTAGGTGCAATAGGGTTTAGATCTTTTGAGTCTTAGGACTTTGGCAAGGTGCAATTAGGGCCAAGAAGTTGTAAATCCTTCTATTTGGCATAAGTGTGGTGATGATGTAATCATGAGGTCAGTAGGGCCAAATTTGGGCAAGAATCATGGTTTGGTCATAATTATGGTTTTTGGGAAGATTTTATGACCATTGAATTTCATTTGAGTAGTTTTGCAAGAAATTGTCAGAAGTTGCAAAAATTGCATTTTGCAACTTTGCAACTTTTGAAATGTTGCTCGGACAACATTGGAAAATTTGGACAACTCAACCAAGAAGATCCCTAAGGGGAAAATAACTGCTTGACCACCCTATTTAAGATATTCCTTGACCTTGTAGCAAGGTTGGATGCCCATTGTACGGATTGAGTTTTTGAAAGCAATGAAGAACATGTGATTTTGTGTGTAATTTTCAAGTTTTGGATTATAGTTGGGTTTTAATGGATTAGATTTGGCACTGTAACTAGTGCATGTTGTAGGGTAGTTTCTTTCTTGATTTTGTGTGGCATTAATTAGGTTTTCTCTATAGTTTAAAGTTCTTTTTGTAAATATTTTGGTTCCTTCACTGTCATTGGTCTTATCCAAGAAGTTTGAAAAGATGGGGTTCTATCTCATTTTCCCACCATGCATTCTATATGGCCCTTTGGGAAAAGTGACTAGAATCCATGTATGTAAATATGGTAGGAGGTGGGGCCCTCAAAATTAGAGGAGCTATTTTTAATGTCTTTCCCTAGGCGAGCGAGTGGTGAGCCTGGCTAGGGAAGACCAAGTTGCAGAGAGCACAACTCGCAGAGGTGGATAGATGAAAGAAAAATTCCATTGGGAATTGGATGATAGGATTCTTTCCAAGATTTAGTGAAGAGGGAGAGTTCATACCAATATATTTGATAAGTGAAAACTTACTAAGTTGCAGAGGAGCTAGGAAAAGCCTAAAAAGCCTTGATTTCACTCATTTTGAGTTAGGGCATTGTACAGCTAGTGGTGACCCCAAGACCCAAAAAATATTTGACGGGTAGGAATATGAACCAATAATCCCAAGAAAATATTCAGGGTTTCTTTGGGAGGAATGGGAGAAAATACCTGATTTCTCAGAGGAGACCTAATTGGGCTAGTATCCTTTTAGGCCTAATTTGAAGTTTGGTGAAATTGACTTGTTAGTGGAACTAGGTGGGACTTCTAGTACCCTTAGTTGGTTGGATTGAAGTCTCTAAAGAAACCTCCACACTTGTGCAAGACCATTTCAATAATTTGGAGGTTAGAATCCTTTAAGATGGTTTAAGGGCTAGTGACTAGTGTAGCAAGAATGCATCAAATTTGGATTTGATAGAGCAAGATTTCATGATAGTTAGGTTGGCTAGTGATACTCGAGGATCCCAATCAGAAAAAGATCATATAGGTTCCAATGGGTGTGGTGTAGACACCCTATAATTCTTCCAAGAAGACCAGAGCATGAATCAATGAGTGATTCATCCAACCTCCCCATCAGATTGGTATAAGAGCCCCAAAAGATTTGGGATTGTAGTGCATGTCAAATTGTGAGTCTAGTGGGTCCACAATCATGGTGACTAATGTGTAATTAGCTAAGAAGGTCAATAATCAGGAAGTGTACAATAAGCTATTAAGGGAAAGAATAGCTCAACTTGAACAAGCACTGAATTAAGTGTGGACAAAGACTGAGGAAGTTAGTGACAAATTGGAAGGGAAAGAACCTAAGGGTAAATTGGTTGTAGAGGAAGACAAGACCCCTAAACCTGACCTTGTATTACAAGAAGAGCCTTTCTTGAAGGTATTGAAGGCTATGAGTGGGAAGGAAATTGAAGGTATTAAAGGATATGAGTGGGAAGGAACTTGAAGGAATACCACTAAGGCTCAGAAGGTCGAGGTGGCTAAGTCAAGACTTAGAGGCTCTACATTGACATGGTGCAAGTTCATCCAGACAGGGAGAGAAAAAGAAGGCAAGAAATAAATTTCAATTTGAAAAGCAATGGTTGTCAAAGTGAAGGAAGCATACATTCCAAATGATTATTAAATCCAATTACACAAGAAGAGGAAAATCTTAAGACAGAAGTACCTTGATGTCAATTCCTACACTGAGGAATTTTAGAAGCTATGCATGAGATCAAATGTCTCTGAGGATGAAAGCCTTAAGGTGGCTAGATACATTAATGGTTTGAAATGGAGTATACAAGAAGAGATGAATCTTCTTAGTCCCAAAACAATACACCAATTTTATCAATTGGTGATAAAGATTGAAGAAAAGAGTAGAAGAAAGAAAGATTAGACTTCCAAGAATATAGGAAGAGGAAGAGATAAAAGAGGACATAGAGGAGGATACTAAGGAAAAGGGACTGATCAGAGAAGCCAAGGAGTGTCTAAGCTTGCAGAACATGGAAATGAAACCACTCATAGAGGAGGCCATGGAAGAGGTAGAGGAACTCAAGGGGGTTCTAACAGAGGAAGAGGAGAAGCTAGAGGTAATTCCTACTTTGCTAGTATGAAATGCTATAATTGTGGATAGATGGGTCATCCTGTTTATAGGTGCCCTAATTAAGAAAGCATCTTGTTCTAACACAGAGAAGAGAATATCATATTCTAAAGAAGACACAATGAGTGTCAAGTCACCAGAGATTAGTCATATTGAATCAGAAATGGGGGAGAACTTTATGTTTAGAAGGTTTCTAATCAGATAACCAGTCAAGGAGGAGCCAAAACAAAGAAGAGCCTTATTCAGAGTAAGATGAAAAATACTTGGGAAATTATGTAAAGTTATAGTGGATTCAGGGTCCAATGATAACATCATACAAGAGGAGGTGGTAAAGAAGATTAAGTTGGAGAAGATACCCCACATTAATCCATACAAGATGACATGGTTGAATAAAGGGAAAAGTGTCCTTGTGAATGAGAAGATTTGGGTGGAGTTCTCAATTGGAGGATACAAAGACAAGTTGATTTGTGATGTTTTTCCAATAGATGCATGCCATCTTGTATTGGGAAGACCATGGAAATATGATAGAGGAGCCATCTGTGATGGGAAATAGACCACCATCTCATTCAAGAAGGATGGCAGGACATTTAAGATATAGTCTCTATTAGAGGAGGAGGAGGAAACACAATTAAATACCCCTAGTGTCTTGTTAAGCAATGGGTAACACTAGATTAGAATCAAATATGGGGATGAATGGAAGACAACTTTTAATACTGCTGATGGGTTGTATGAGTGGAGAGTTATGTCATTTGGCCTCTCAAATGCCCCTAGCACATTCATGAGGCTCATGAATGAGGTGCTTAAGGATTTCACTGGAAGATTTGTGGTAGTGTAACTAGATGATATACTCATATTTAGTAAGATAGTAGAGGAACACTTGGAGCATGTGGAGATGGTACTCAAAAGGTTGCAAGAGGAGAATTTATCCATAAATCTAGAAAAGTGTGAGTTCTTCAAGCAAGAGCTTGTGCATTTGGGGTTTGTAGTATCCCAAGGGTCATTGAAGATGGACCCAAGCAAGGTGGAAGCTATTCTAAATCAGCCTACGCCAACCACAGGGATAGAGGTAAGGAGATTTCATGGGTTAGCTCAATTTTATAGGAATTTTATAAGAGATTTTAGTGGAATTTGTGCACTAGTGCTAGACACTATTAAAGGAGGGTTAAAAACCAAGTTCAAATGGACTCTTGAAGCAGGGAATGCCTTTGAGAAATTTAAGCAACAAGTGGCTACCCAACCCATCCTTTGTTACCTATCTTTGATAAGCTATTTACATTGGAGTGTGATGCCAATGGAATTGTAGTAGGAGTACTAAGCCAAGAAGGAAGACCTATAGCTTTCTTCAGTGAAAAGCTCAATGAATCAAAGAAGAAGTACTTTGCTTATGTCTTAGAGTTATATGCTCTAGTGCAGTCTCTTAGGAAGTGGAGAGATTATCTCCTACCTAAGGAGTTCATGGTATTTATAGATAACCAGACACTTAGCTATATAAACACCCATAAAAATTTGAGTAATAGGCACTTGAAGTGGATGGAGTACCACAAAGCCTTTACATTTACCATCAAGCACAAGAAGGGATAGTTAAAAAAGGTGGAAGATGCACTAAGTAGAAGGATGATGACAGTGCAAGAAGTAAAATTTCAAAGCATTGGAATAGAGAGTTTCAAGGATCTCTATGGAGAGGATGAAGACTTCTCTGAAGCATATAAGGTATGTTCTAATTTTGAGAATTATTTTCACAGTCAATTCTTAGAGTACACATTAAAAAGTGGAATTTTGTTCAAGGGGAATCAGTTATGTATTCCCAAAGGCTCAATGAGAGAAATTATCATTCAGGAGAAGCACAATGGTAGCTTAAGTGGACATTTTGGTATCAACAAAATAATGGAGTTGGTACAAAGGTTTTATTATTGGCCCAAGTTGCTAAGAGATTTTAGAAGATATGTGGAGAAATGTGTGGTTTGTGTGAAAGCCAAAGGGGGAGCTAGTAATGCAGGTTTGTATCAACCTTTACCCATTCCCAATAGACCATGGGAGTGCATTAGCATGGATTTTGTTGTGGGTCTTCCTAAGACCAAGATAGGGTTGGATAGTGTTTATGTGGTGGTAGATAGATTTAGAAAAATGAGCCATTTCATTCCTTGCAAGACCACCCATGATGCTAGTTAAATTGATTATCTCTTTTTCAAGGAGATTGTGAGGATACATGGGCTACCCCTAAGTATAGTATTTGACAGAGATGTTAAGTTCATGAGTCATTTTTGGAAGACTCTATGGAGTAGACTGGGAACTAATTTTTCTTTTGGATCAGATTACCATCAAAAAACAAATGGTCAAAGTAAAGTGATCAATAGAGTGTTAGGTAACCTTCTCAAATGCCTAACCAAGGAGTATGGTTAGACTTGGGACTTGATCCTTCCACAAGATGAGTATGTATACAATGATAGTGTTAATAGGACAAAAGAGAGAAGTCCTTTTGAGATAGTGTATGGAATGCACCCAAGGGGTGTATGTGAGCTCAGAGATCTAGGAGCTATGGAGCATAGAAGTGGCCATGCAAAGGATTTTACTCAAACCATGAAGGAGATACAGGAGCAAGTGAAGAAGACCATCACATAGACTACTCATAAGTTGAAATATAAGGTGGATATGTCTAGGAAATATGTACAATTTGTAGTGGAAGATTATGTTATGGTCCACCTAATTAATTCAAGGTTTCAGAAAGGAATGCCAACAAAGTTGCAACTGAAGAGAGTAGGACCATGTAAGGTAATAGCCAAGTATGGATAGAATGCTTACAAGGGAGAGATTCCTGAATATTTAGGCATTTCACCAGTGTTCAATGTGGCTGATCTAGTCAAATACAAAGGAATAATGATATATGTGAATGAAAACAGTAAGGAGATATTGGAGGATGTGAGTGTAACACCCCAAAATTGGCATCTTGCAACTCTAACCAATTTTGTTGCATTTTTCGTTCTTCTGAATCATCAAAGTCCTATTGTACTAGGCAAATTCTGAATTTTCACTGACTCTACTCGACCTTAGTGTCAAATATAGAAAATCCTAAATCTGTATTAATCATACATCATAATTGATTCCTAAATATCTATTTGGCTAAACAAATCCTTATGATCAAATTAATTTAATTAATAAAGTCCTAGCACTTTAATTAAATTAAATTCACCCTCTTTAGCTGAGACACATAAAAAGGAATTAAATAATATTTAATTATTAAATAAATATCCTCTTTT
>MU226735.1:117905-141355 GCA_018584345.1 Thuja plicata
ATGGTCCATAGTTGTGAGGCCCTCGTCCTGAGAGAAAATTTCAAAACTCCATCTAGATAGAAGGCAACAAGTTGAATCACGCAGACAGTCAGGATGAATAACTCATATTCAGTCTTGGCTGTACCTGTGAAGAAGGACTATGTTGAAGTGTGTGGTTGATTTAGAAGGCCAAAATTAACTCATACAGTGAGTACTGAAGTCTTACCTCTTAAGGACAAGCTTCAAGAAGACAAGATCCTTGAATCCAGGGTGAATAAGTCTACTAGACACAATGTGTATATGGAAGATCTCATACAATGGAAGAACAAACCAGAATATGAGGCTACATGGGTGGAAGAATCTCATTTCAAAAAATATGGCATTGATTTGTCTCTGACATCTCCTCACATTCCTTAGTGTTTGTGCAGAGGGGGAGAATGGTGCAGGAGCACCCATAGGTTGTCTAGGGAAATCTATTTTTGTTTTAGTTGTGTGTGTTCCTTATGGAATTTTTGTTGTCATAAGTTTAAGGTCATGTTGACCACAAAGTAGGTGTAATAGGGTTTAGATCTTTTGAGTCTTAGGACTTTGGCAAGGTGCAATTAGGGCTAAGAAGTTGTAAAGCCTTCTAATTGGAATAAGTGTGGTGATGATGTCCTCATGAGGCCAATAGGGTCAAATTTGGGTTAGAATCATGTTTTGGTCATAATTATGGTTTTTGGGAAGATTTGATGAGCATTGAAACTCATTTGAGTAGTTTTGCAAGAAATTGTCAAAAGTTGCAAAAATTGTATTTTGCAACTTTTGAAATATTCCCCGGACAACATTGGAAAATTTGGAAAAATCAACCAAGAATATCCCTAAGGGGAATATAACTTCTTGAACACCTTATTTAAGACATGCCTTGACCTTGTAGCAAGGTTGGATACCCATTGTACGGATTGAGTTTTTGAAAGCAATGAAGAACATGTGATTTTATGTGTAATTTTCAAGTTTTGGATTACAGTACGGTTTTAATGGATTAGATTTAACACTGTAACTCATGCATGTTGTAGGGTAGTTTCTTATTGGATTTTTTGTGGCATTAATTAGGCATTTTGTATAGTTTAAATTTATTTTTGTAAATATTTTGGTTCCTTCACTGTCACTGGTCTTATCCAAGCAGTTTGTAAAGATGGGGTTCTAGCTCATTTTCCCATTGTTTATTCTATTCGGCCTTTTGGGAACTATTTTTAATGTCTTTCCCTAGGTGAGCCAATGGTGAGCCCGACTAGGGAAGACCAAGTTGCAGAGAGCACAACTTGCAAAGGTGGATTGATGAAATAAAAATTCATTTGGGAATTGTAAGATAGGAGTCTTGCCAAGATTTGGTGAAGAGGGAGAGGTCATACCAATCCATTTGATAAGTGAAAACTTACTAAGTTGCAGAGGGAACAGGAAAAGCCTAAAAAGCCTTAATTTCACTCATTTTGAGTTATTGCACAGTACGACCAGTGGTGACCCCAAGACCCCAAAAATAATTGAGGGGTAGGCATATGAACCAATAATAAGAATAAAATATTCATGATTTATTTGGAAGGATTGGGTGAAAATCCCTGATTTCTCAGAGAAAGAGACCTAATTGGGCTAGTAGCCTTTTAGGCCTAATTGTGAAGTTTGGTGAAATTAACTTGTTAGTGGAACTAGGTGGGACTCCTATGAACCCTATTTGGTTGGATGAAAGTATCTAAAGACACCTCCACTCCTCTGCAAGACCATTTCAATAATTTGGAGGTTAGAAGTCTTTAAGGTGGTTTAAGGGCTAGTGACTATTGTAGCAAGAATGCATCGAATTTGGATTTGATAGAGCAAGATTTCATGTTAGTTGGGTTGGATAGTGAGACCAGGGGATCCCAATCAAGAAAATATCCTATAGGTGCCAAGTGGTGTGGTGTAGACACCCTAGAAGTCTTCCAAGAAGACCAAAGAATGAATCAGTGAGTGATTCATCCAACCTCCATATGAGTAGATATCCATTTAATTACTTGGGCATAAGATCTGACTCTTCCAGGTGTCACACAGGTGCAATGGATCAAATACTATCCATCTATCATCTTTTCTTTGAGGCTTTGTGCTATCCATCATATTAAAATCAACTTAAAATATCTTTACCTTTCTTTAAAACCCACGGCCCATGATCATAGATATGACATGGGTCACCTTGGAACAATGCCTTGAAGGTTAATCTCTTTGTATCTCTACTTTAAGGCTTTGTGTTGACCATTTGATGAAATCTATCCTGACTATTCTTTAACCCGTCCATAGCCTCAACAACTTTATATGTGGCAATCAGGCATGATGCCTTGATCAATATCTGTCGTGCATCTTATCTTTGAGGAAAAGCACTAACCAGAGGATCAAATCAGATCTGCACGACCATTAACCCTATCTTTGATGGGACCCAAGATATGAAAACTCGCCACACATCGACATGACACAATGCCTCGAAGGGTAAATCAACTACATCTTGTGATTAAGGAAAAATGCACACTATAGATCTTTCTCAAACTTTTTGTCCTTTTAATCTCCCTTTGAAAACTTGGGACCATGACATCAAAAATTTATATGTGTCATTTGGGCACAATGACTCAATACTAGATCGCGTGCAAATTTTCCCATGAGTCTTAGCGCTGAATGTCTGATCAATATTTAATCTATACTTTGGCCTTAACTAGCCTTTAACTCTGAGCAATCAATTCCCTTTTGTCTCTGAGTCACTGAATGTAACTTTACCTAACTTGGTTTGACCATAGTTAAATCTGGAGATTCAGAGATAAGGAAAACTCAAAGTTTCTGAATAAAAACTTCAACTCAAGTCATATTCTAAGATCAATGCACACCAGACGATCTAAAAGATATCAATGGACCTCGCCAGATCTTTGAAAGAAAGCAAGACATTGACTTTTATCTGGCGATTTAGTGCTAACCATATATCCTTATCTTTATCAATGGTCTAGATTTTACCTCTACAAACCCTTCTTGACTTAGGTTCCATCTAAAGATCATGCAAATGAAGAATTCTCCAAGTTGCCAGATATATGACTTAACCCTAATTTAATCTGGAGATTTGGTGCAGACCACACGATCAAAATGGAATAGAACCCGATCAACAGCCCTTGCTGAATCACTAAATAGAAACTTGAATTTGACTATAATCTAGTGATTAAGTGCCAGCCACTCATCTTTGAGAAGATCAACAATCCTTGCCAAGTCTCTAAAAGTTTAACTTAACCTCAAGTCCATTTAGAGATCTAGTGACAAAGCACATGTCTTGACTAAAGTTAAAACTCAAGATTTAGAGATAAAGGCATCTCTAAATATCCTAATGCTTTACTTGACCTGAGTTAAGTCATGAGATCCGGCGCCAGCCACATGATTAGATTTTCATCCACGGTCCTTGCTAGATCTATGAATAGAATTATGACTTTGACTTTAATCTGGAGATCTATCACAAATCTCACATCTCAAACCCGATCAACGGCTTGTGCATAATCTCACAATCATTAAAGAATATTCCTTCCTTCTTGGAGATTAAGAGATAAAGGTTGTGCCAAGTCTCTGGAATAAAAAGAGTATTTGATCTCGATTGTGAGATCAAGAGATAAAGGCAAGGATAAAAAGGCACATGAATTAAAAGCATTTAAGTTACTCAGAAAAATAACTTCAAAATAGAACAAGTCTTGAGGGTTTAGGATTTTTCATGGAATGGACTCAACACGACCTAGGGTTTTAGGCCAAAGACCTAAAACAAAATATAGAGACTGGAGGAAAAGGCATGGAACCAATTTTTTTTTGACAAGTGCTAATAGTGGCTCTAACTAGGGAAGGTTGAGTGCAAATTCAACACTAGATTCTAGATCTCTGAGGAAAGCAGACCATACAAGAACACAACTCCACAACAGAAAAAAAAAAATAGGAAAAACAAGAAAATATACAAATATTTACATTACTACGCATGACCAAAGACTCAAGAGAAAAATAGTTTCAAGAAATGCCCATGCATAGGCAGATCCGACATCTCACTAGTAGGACTTTGCAAGAAATATGAATCTTTTCCATGTAAATCATGCACAACAAATGGTCCTAGCCATAAGGACTCCAAATTTCCATGCTTTCTTTTTCATCTAACCTTGCATTCCATTGGAGCACCATGTTATTCACCTAAAATTTTCTTATTGATGCTCTCTTATCAAATAAATACTTAGACTACTGTTGAATCTTCCAATTCTTCAATTGTGCTTCATTTCTGATCTCATCCAGTTGTACCCACTGCAACATTCTATTCTGCATTGGCTCAGTCACTTCTATCTCCTCATCTGGATGAACCTGTATACTGGTAAAAAAATTTAGTGGCAACCTAGCTTATGTTCCATAAACCAATTCAAAAGGAGATACACCTATAACTCTTTTCATTGTTACCCTATCATCCCACAAAGCCAACTTAATCTTTGAATTCCAAGACTTCTTATTCTTTTCTAGTGTTATTTTAATAATCTTCATGATTTTCGTGTTGCTGGATTCTGCTTTCCCATTTTCCTGAGGATGATATGGTGAAGAATAGGAAATCACAATACCATACTGATCACAAAATTCTATGAATTCTTTAGACCTAAAGAACATAGAATTATCCCTCACTAGCATGTTGGGCACACAAAACCTGGTCAAGATGTTATCTATTAGAAAATCAATAACCACCTTGCTGGTTTCCCTCTTGTTTGGTATAGCCTAAACCCATTTTGTAAAATAGTTTGTGGAAACAAGGATCCAACTGTGACCCCCCTAGATTTCTCTAAAAATTCACCAATAAAATCAATGCCACATTGGGCAAAAGGGACTTCCACTGAGATTGGATTCAAAGGAAAGGCCCCTGAATACACTAGCTTCTTTGAAAATATTTGACAAGTATCAAACTTCCACACAAATTGATGACTATCCTTGGACAAACAAGGCCAATAATAACCAACTCTAAGTATCTTGTGTGCAGTTGTCTTTTTCGAGTAGTGGCCTCCACAAACACCACTATGTGTATCTTGTCACACCTTCTCGGATTGAGCCCTATCAAGACAAAACAAAAATATTCCATCTTTGTTTTTCCAATATAAGTCTACTTGGATTAATACATATTTATGACTTTGAAGTCTAAGAGCCGTTATTATATTTTTCTTTCATGTCCTTAGGACATTTATTATTCTTCAAAAAATAAACAATATCAACATACCTTGGTTGCATCTGAATGCGAGTTGGCATTTCACTTGCTTGCACATTGTCACTTGGGTAGGCTCCATGTTTGACTCTGTCATGAGCTTAGTCAGTCCCAAGCCTCTAACTAATTTGGTGATTTGGATCTCAAGATAAAATTCTTGTATTATGTTGATCCATCTGCACCTCTTGCCAGTAACCTCACTTTGAGACAAAATATCCTTAGCAATAGCATGAGGCACATAGGACACCACTTTAGCACATACTAAATAAGGCCTAAAAGTCTTGACTGCCTTAACTAAGGCATAATCTTGCTTCTCTGTGATTTCATAGTTCAACTTAGCTTCCTACAAAGATTTGCTGGAAAATGCAATAGGATGCTCAAATCCCTCTTTGTCTTTTTGTAATAGCACCGCAACAATGGTATGGAATGAAGAAAATGAGAAAATAGAAAAGGGCAATTCATAATTAGGAGATTTTAATATTGGTGCTTCCTGAATAGCCAACTTAATTTTCTGAAAAGATTGTTGATCTTTTGAATTCCAAGCATATTTAACATCTTTCTTTAGCAACTTGGAAATAGGTTTTATAATCTCTGCAAAATTGACAATGAACCTTCTTACAAAATTTATTTTTCCTAAGAAAGATTGGACATCCTTGATGTTCTTGGGAGGATTCAACATATAAATAGCTTCAATCCTCTCTGGATCTATTCTCACTCCCTCTTTGGATACTATATGTCCTAGCAACTTTCCCTCTGAAACAACAAAATGACACTTATTTGGATTAAGACTAATCCCAAAAGCCAAATCCTTACCAAATATCTTTTATAGATGCCTGCAATGATCCTCAACACTTTTTGAATATGCAGTGAGATCATCTTGATAGAAAACCATAATTATGTTTATGAATTCCTTGAAAGCAACATCCATTTCTCTTTGAAAAGAGGCTCCTGCATTCATGAGACCAAAAGGCATCCTGACATAAACATAAGTTCCCCAAGGAGTAGTAAAGTTTTCCTTGAATTTCTCTGACTCGTTGACTAAAACCTAATTGTAACCATAGAATCTATCCATCATTGATAAAAGGCCACACCCTGTAACTCTTTTTAGCATTGCCTCCATATTAGGAAAGGAATAATTGTCTTTAAGTGATGCCACATTAAGGTTTATGAAGTCAACACAAAGCCTGACATCTCCATTCCTTTTCCTCAGTGGCACAAGATTTCACACCCATGATTAATGTATGATTGGTTTTATTATTTGGGCTTCCCTTAGTTTCATCAATTCTTCCTACGTTTTTGAAGACAACAAAGGATTGATAGGTCTTTTCTTTTGTCTAAAAGGTTTCACATCAGGCTTAAGAGGAATCTCATGCTGAAAAAAATCCTCCCTATAGGCTTTAAGATCATAATAAGACTAATAAAAAACATGCTTGTACTTCTTTAATACACTGATCAAATTTTCTTTTATGTGAGGGGCTAAGTTCCCTCCTATATATACCACTTTAGGGATAGTCTCTGACCCTAAATTTAATTCTTCAACGCTATGCATTTTCACATTAGATCTCTTAAGCAAGTTACCATAATTGTCACTAAAGATGTCCTCAAGTTGAACCAAACCCTTAGGTATAACATTTGTTGGCAATTGAACAACTTTAGTCCCAAAAATAGTTTCCATGTTATCTATGGTTTCAACTAAAGCATTGCAATCAATTCTCTGGTCCTCATAATCATCCAAACAATGAATAAACCAGATAATATCCTTGTAATCCTCAAAAACTTTCCACCTGTATGTTGGAAAGTTGAATATACTGGAGTATATGACTCTATTTATTTTTTTCATTATGGCAACAAAGTTATATGAAGTTTTGGAGTCAGCACACATTATTAGAAGATTAGAAATTGGCTAAGTACAGAAAATAGGACAGAGCAAGGAATAGACTGTTATAGTTTTGATTAGCGTGTGTTCATTTGTTATTCAAATGATATGTGTCTTTGAAGATAATCTTATGAGTATGTTTACATGCTAATTCTAAGAGAGCATGATCAGATCTGCAAATATGAAGAAGATACAACAAGTTGAAGAGATACAGCCAGTGAATGCCAGAATAGGACATAGATCATGGAAAGAGCCGACATAGATTGTTTTGGTGTAGAAGTCTCACTTATCATCAGGACCTATGCCTTTGGATTAGTTATTTTTAGTGACCTAAAAATCTATGGTTAAAATTACATGACTTGATTCATCCGAGATAATTAGTTAGAGCTAATTTGGTGGAGCGGACTGTGTGAAAAGATGTGTCTATTTGGTTTGAGTAAAGTAGTTATAATTAATGTTAAGACAACTTAATGAAGGGTTGTGTGGTTAGTTAAGTGATCAAGATACATGGTAAAAGGTTTCCTAAAGCTGACATGTTCATGTCCTTTGAGGAAGTACTTATAGAAGGTCATTTGTGATGGGAAAAGTTGCGGAAGCCAGAGATAAGAAAAGCAGAGCAGAGTATAAAAGAAGCAATGATATATCTATCATATATTGATGATATATATATTGAAGTAGAAGATTTTAGAGTGAAGATAATATTTTTTTAGTTCTTTACAAGAGGTTAAATCATCAGCGCACAAAAGGAACTGATCAGTCAAGTAGTGTCACAGCAGCAGTTCACCTTGCAGATACAGTGTGTATCGAAGATCCAGAAGGTTGTAGCCTTCACCACTTGAGAAGTGTGCTCTTGGATAGTGAGTCCACCACCCCTAATAGGGTTATTTTAAAAGACTCCTAAATGGTTCTGACCCTTAACAAGGTCAATGTACTTCATGTATTGTAAAGACAACTCCTAACAGGGTTAAGGATCTTCTAACAAGGATCATAAGACACTAGTGCAGAATATTTGTGGATACTAATTCCCACCAGGGTTTTCACCTACATTGGGTTTCTCCATAATCATATATGGTGTTATGTGTTATGTATATTTATCTTACTTGCATTGATATTCAAGTTCAGTACATAAGCATTTAAGTAAAGATTCAGATAATAAGAAAAAGAATTAATTGATAGATCACTGATTCACCCCCCCTCTCAGTGATCCTATTCCTAACAATTGGTATTAGAGCTCTGGTCCTCAGCAAAGAAGTTTAACCACTTGAGGAGGTCATGGAGAAGGAAGAAATGAAACACCTGAAAAAGAATCTTGAAGTAGCCTTTGAAGAACTTGACACATATGAAAAATAAAATGAAGATCTAAAACTAAAAGTTGAAGGCATGCAAATACTTATCAAGAAACTGAATAAATAATTAAGGAATTGTTCTTCAAATGATTTGGAGGAAGTAGTCAAAAAGTTTAATGAATAAAATTCATCTCTGATAGATCATATTGAATAATTGGATGAAAAGCTATATAACAATCAAGAAGCCTATGATGAATAGGTCAAAGAAAACAAACAGTTAAATGAAGAACTGAGACAAGCAAACGTGGAAATCTTGGAGCTAAGAAACAAAAAAGAAAAGATAGAATCTGAATTGATTGCAGCAAAGAATCATATTGACAAATTACACACAAGAAAGGATCTGATAGAATCACAGTTGTATGCCCAAAAGGTTAAAGGAGATACCAGCAGTATAGGATATAATAAAGCACAAAATCAGATTGATGACATACAAGCAAGAATGAAAGAACCAAAGGACATCATAGATACTAAGGAGATTGGAAATCAGACTGAAGACAATATTGAACCACCTAAGGATGAATGCAAGCTAGTTGACAGAACTTGTTATGGCTGTAACAAGCATGGACATATTGCAAGGAATTGTAAAGAGGTAAGACCCTTCAACGGTTACTATTATTCATGCAATAAATTTGGTCATAGAGCTATAAATTGTAAAACAAGTCAGAAGAACAAGAATTAGAATAATCAAAGGAGTCAGAATCAGAAAAGACAAAGAAGTTATCCTCAGCAAAATGTTAGAAGCCTTCAGAACATTACATGTCAGATATGTAATTACAATGGACACATAGCCAAGAAATGCAGCATGATGAATAACAACATTAGACCTCCTATCATTTGTCATTCATGTGGAAAGGCTGGACACATCTCAAGGTCTTGCAGATCAAGAACAAAAGGACAAGAGAATCATAAGAATTCTTTGTTTGAAGAATTAGGAGAAGTTAAGTTTGTGGAAGCTAAAGGTAAATTAGATAAAATATGGGTCAAAGTAAAGAAGGACAATGAAGAGAACAAGGTAGCAGATGCATCCTCAGTGGATGCACCTTCTACTTCTAAATATTTGACTCTCATGGTCTTAGGGGGAGCTATTCTAGCTTTGAACCCCTATGTGGCTAGTATATTCACCATCTGAGCATACACCTTGGATTACAATTGTTTGGTGACATTATGGTGCTGTATGGAAGAGTGCACAATCTAAATATTTATTAGGAACAAGAACATAAGTTATAGTTGCTTTCTGTGTCTACACGGCAAGTATTAATGGTGGAAATCTACTTTGCAATCACCAAGTCCTCACTTGCGGTCAGAATAAATGATTGGAGATCATAGAAGACCTAGCAGTTATATTATTAATGCATTACAGTTGTTCTCATCAGTGAAGAAAGGAGATTGATAATCATTATTTGATAAGAAAAGTCATTCGAGTTTGAAACGAAGCCCAAGCATGGACACGTCGTTTCAGAAATTAGTTGAAAACTTACTTAGCAATTGAGTAAGCAGTTGGATAATCAAAGGAGAACTTTCAGTCAAGTAGCAAAGTGTCACAATTACATTCTTCATTAGAGATTGATATCAAGAAAATATTTGAAACATCTCGGAAGCGATTTATCAGTATGCTTTAGAGCGTGAATTTCATGAAGCGGAATGGGTCAAAATCTTGTTGAGCAGTGTTCTATGTGAGAGTATCAGTATAGCCATTGGAGATTTTGTTTTGGAGTTGACCTGATGTTATCCTTGGAAGCACATACTTATTATTGATCATCTAAGTGTGAATACAACAAAAGAGTTTTCACGTAAGAGAAGAATTGTTTGAAGATACAATTTGAAATATCATGTGAAGAAGCAGATAAAACTATTATGATAGGTCCACAGGATTCTGTGCCCATGGCCAAGGACATGGAGGATACATTTGTGATTGATAATGTTGAAGTATCAATGGTAGCAATGGATATTAATCTAGACAATTTTGAAGAAACATTTGTGAGTAGTCAAGAAGCTGAGAGTCTTTATGTTAGCAAGAAGATATATTGATTTAAGATATCACAAAAAAGGAAGCAGAAAAAGAGAAGACTGAAGTGATGGACAATTCATCATCATTGTTGTAAAGCTTGACACCCATAATATACTTAGACTCATGGGGAGTAAATAAGTAAGTGGGAGTATATAATCTAAAGGATTCATGAAAAATAAATCAGTTATTGCAGAAGAGAAGTATATGAAGAAGAAGCTCAATGAATTGGTTAGCAAATTTACACTTGATCTTAGTTCACTCAAGGCTGGTCAAGCATCCTTGAAAGAGTTTGCAGCAAAAGGAAGAGAAGATAATATCAAAGGGGGATTAAAGTAATGTATAGAATATGGAGTCTATCATATGATCAAGGTCCTAGCACAAACTTGGAGAAGATGGAGAAGCTACAATATGCATTATGCGCCCATCTACAAATTGTTAATTCACTGATTGTATCTTGGGAGAAAGAGATCCAAAAGTTGCAGATTGCATATCCAGATATGTATTTTGAGTAAGTACATAGAAGTGTTTTTGAGAACCTTTGTCATTAATTTCAAAGGGGGAGTAGAGTATGAAGAATATGGAGTCTGGTATATGATAAGAGGGAGATATAAAATAGAGAGTTTTTGTATAAGAGTACAGATAGTAACTTCACCATATTCCTTTGTTGCCATTAATGACAAAGGGGGAGATTGTTGGAAAGTTGACTATACTGAAGTATATGACTCTATTTAGTGTTTTAATTATGGAAAAAAATTCATATGATGTTTTGGATTCAGCACACATTATCAGAAGATCATAAATTGGCTAAGTACATAAAACAGGACAGAGCAAGGACTAGACTGTTATAGTTTTGATTAGCGTGTGTTCATTTGTTATCCAAATTATATGTGTCTTTGAAGATAAGCTTATGAGTATGTTTACATGATAATGCTAAGAGAGAATGATCAGATCTACAATTATGAAGAAGATACAACAAGTATGAAGAGATACAGCTAGTGAATGCCAGAACAAGACAAAGATCATGGAAAGAGCCGACATAGATTGTTTTGGTGCAGAATTTGCACTTATCATCAGGACTTACACCTTTGGATTAGTTATTTTTATTGAACTAAGAATATATGGTTAAAAGAACATGACTTGATTCATTCAGGATAATTAGTTAGAGCTAATTTGGTGGAGCAGACTGTGTGAAAAGATGTGTCTGTTTGGTTTGAGTAAAGTAGTTATAATTAATGTTAAGCCAAATTAATGAAGGGTTGCATGGTTAGTTAAGTGATCAAGATACATGGTAAAAGGTTTTGTAAAGCTGACATGTTCATTTCCTTTGAGTAAGTACTTATAGAAGGTCATTTGTGATGGGAAAAGTTGCGGAAATCAGAGATAAGAAAAGCAGAGCAGAGTATAAAAGAAGCATTGATATATCTATCATATGTTGATGATATATATATTGAAGTAGAAGCTTTCAGAGTGAAGATAAGATTGTTGTAGTGATTTACAAGAGGTTAAATCATCATTGCACAAAAGGAACTGATCAGACAAGCAGTGTCACAACAACAGTTCACCTTGCAGATACGGTGTGTATCAAAGATCCAGAAGGTTGTAGCCTTCACCACTTGAGCAGTGTGCTCTTGGATAGTGATTCCACCACCCCTAAAAGGGTTATTGTAAAAGAATCCTAATAGGGTCCAACCCTTAACAAGGTCACTATACTTCATGTATTGTAAAGACAACTCCTAATAGGGTTAAGGATCTTCTAACAAGGATCATAAGACACTAGTGCATAATATTTGTGGGTACTAATTCCCACTAGGGTTTTCACCTACATTGGGTTTCCCCATAATCATATATGGTGTTATGTGTTGTGTATATTTATCTTACTTGCATTGATATTCAAGTTCAGTACATAATCATTTAAGTAAAGATTCATATAATAAGAAAAATTATTAATTGATAGATCACTGATTCACCCCCCCCCCCCCTCTCNTTCCCCCCCCCCCCCCCTCTCAGTGATCCTATTCCTAACACTGTATACATTGTCAAGAATTTCAAGCCTTATCTTGGTTTCAATAATAGAGATACCAACCAAATTTATATCATTATTCTTTATGGCTACATTTTCTAAGAAATTATCCATAAATTTATTAGATCTCTCTATCCATTCTATTTGGAAAGAATAAAAAAACTCAATTTTATCTCATACTACATGCTTGTACAATTTCAATCTATCATTTTTGGTAGCATATAGGGACTTAATTTGGGAGATAACTAATTTAGAGCCTCCAAATACTCTTAAAATTTTTATTCCATGCTTTATGGAAACCTCTAAGCCAAATAACAATGCCTCATATTTTGCAGTATTATTTGTGCATTGAAAAGCTAAGAGGAAAGAATATTTAAATTTAGTACCCGATGTGTTGCCCCACCTTTTATCCACATACCTTTAGAAAAAAGTGGATGTTTGATGTGTAGTAATGGTCATGAAAGCTTCATGTGAGTCTTGATTCTAAGTCTAGCTATCCCCTTAGGATAGGGGACCTTTACCAGATTTCCCCAATATGACTTCTCTTTTGTAAGCCAGAGGGAATCTGCATTTGAGATCATGTTTTCTTTGGGTAGTTTAAGTTCCCAATCTGATAAAGTCCATGGTTCAAAGATTTCTAACATCAGTTTTACATGCAACTAAAGTATTTATCCATAACTCTTCATTTTGCAGCATTGGCGGAAAAGCATCATCAAGGTGCATTTTCCGCCAATGACTACTAAGTGATGTCTTAACAGGAAGTGCAATTCTAAAATGGATCCCTTAGGTTTAGAAGGACTATTGTGTCAGAACTACACCTCTACAAGCCAAGAGGAATGATTACATAGAAATAAATCTAAGAGATAAGTCTACTGGCGGAAGAGAAGAAAATTTCTTCTCCACTACTCCAACAGGCGGGTTTTGACCCACAGAGTACGTTTTCCGCCAAGCCATTAAAATGAAGGGATTTTGAGGAGGAATCTATCTCATAAAGAATCCAAGATATAAACAAGGCTGATGAAATCAACACGTCATTTTCGCACCCCAACAGGCCAAATATCTCCTTTGGCAGATTTTTGAACAGAGAGCACTCCAAAAAGCATTTCTCCACCAAAAGGAGAAGTGGAAAAGTAATTTTTCGCTACCTCAGGAAAGTTACCATTGTGGTTAATGAAGTGAAAAGACATTTCTTAAACATCCTGTAAGAGAAAAGTAATTAATTCAAATAAAGCTGTTTCACTTCATAACAGACTGTTTCATTAATGTTGAGGTCTTTTCATTTGTGTGGCATGAAAAGTCAGCCGTTAAACGGTAAGAAATCAAAAGTTATAAGATCAGTTGGAGGTTTCCAACAGGAGCTACCATTTGTTTAACAAATTTTTTGAATTCACAGCGTTTGATACTGGTTGTTATTTTCCCCTGCATTCTTGAAAAGATATTCTTCATTCCCAAATTAGATCATTTGAAGTATGGCTTCCAGATTTGTGGGATTTGACGAAATGAATGGCATTACCTCTGAATGGCATAAGATCTCGAATACGTCTCTAAAGTTATTTGATATGCAAAACTTTCAGAGTAGACTAAAAGCGGACTAGATGCATCCCATCACTGAGAAACTGAAGGAGAGTGGATTAGTTGAAGCCGCTGGTTTTCTAGTGGTTGTTCAAGCCCCAGAATTGATCCGAGAATGCATAGCTCAATACAACCCAGATACCAAGCAAATCCTCTTGCCCAATGATACAATGTTGCTATCTATCAATAGAGAATCAGTCCATAACTTGCTTCGCATCCTAGAGAAAGATGATTATTCAGAAATGGCATAGAGTCAGGCGGTGACTGAATATATCACCAAAAAATCAATTTTGAAGAAGGAGATAATGAAAGCATGGTTTCAAGAGCCCAGGAGCACCAAAGGGAAGCTGCCTGAGACACTATATGGCACTAATCTGAAGCTGGAGATCATAGACATTTTGGTGCTACTCCACAGGATCAGAGGTGAGAGTGAGGCACTCAATTTTGTTGGCCATCATTTCTTCCTAGTTCATGTAATTTGTTCCCAACATCATTTCATTGGTTGGTCCCTGATGGTAAGTGAGAACCTCTCGGAGGCCCTAGATAGAGCTAAGTGCTAGAATGAATTTTATATGTCTTCAATCCTTTTATATATTCTGGCTACAATCCAAATTTGGCCAGGGCTTCCTAGATTAGAGGAATTCCCTGATGATGTTAAGAGTTATGATTTTTTCCCCTCTTTACAATTGCACAATAGTTATGCTGAATATCTTTGGGTTAATGATGCATTTACAATGAGATTGTGTAGGGAGCTACAAGGCTGTCCAGAAAGGAGATTCTCTCTCTAAGCCATGGCTTTTATCAGCCAATTTGGATGCTCTTTTATTCAATTTGGAGACTTCTCATACCTTTGTCTTGCAGGTTTTGATGACTTCCCTTTGAAGCTTCCCAGATATCCTATGGATATGATCATGTTGGTGGAGGTGATGAGGCAAGCACTTCAAGTGAATTTGATCTATGCTGATGCTAGGAAGAAAGGCTATGACTTCCCCATGACTATCGGAGCCTACAGTTGTGCGTCCCAGTCTAAGGTGAAGAATATTCTAAAGGCATTCTCCAAGAGGTTTTCATTGGAAACCTATGATGTTTTGAGGCCACAATATGATCTAGTTAATTACACTCGTGATTACCTACAAATGAGCCGAGCTATCCACCATGTAGGTGACATTGAAGACTACTGGGCCAATTGTAGAGATGATCTGGAGAGAAAAGATAGATTTTATGCTAGATTAACCATTGAACAAATCAAAAAGTTCAAGTTCAATCTTTCAATTGAGGGGCTAGTAGATGACGGCCAGCCCATGTATGATAATACCTATCTCGAGAAGATCAAACCCCTCTCCATTAGTTTCGAGCCCATGCTAGATCAAGCCGTTGGTGACTTACAAACTCTAATGAGTGGTATTTATAAGAGGATAGAGTAGTGGATTGAATGGACGATAGGAAGAAGGAAGAGGTCAGAAAGGAAGCCTCCTACTCAAAAGACCCTTGCAAAGGATACTTCCAACATTGCAACAACTTCTTTGGTCGTACTCCCAACTATGACCAAGAGTTCATCTCAACCAGCTGGAGGAGGTGATGAACCTCTGGAAAAATAAGTTCAACCAAAGAAGACTTGTGGAGGAGGTCTGCTCCCAAATATTGGAACAATAGAGGAACCCACCAAAGGCGCAGAACTAGAGTAGCCAGCTAAAGAAGTCACTGTAGATGTACCAGTTGGCACTTCAACCCAATATTCTCCAAGGTGAGGGTCCCCTATCATAGTAGAAGTGGGTGAAGATACTCCTTCAACTATAGAATGAAAAGAAGAGGCCGGGAAAAATCAAAAGGTTGCTTTGGTAGCCAAATTGGTGTCCTCTTCTCCTACCTCAGTAAACCCATTTTCCTCAAGGCCAAAGTCTACTCCTCTAGTCATTAGGAAACTATTTATAGAGGATTTGGTCTCCGCCACTAAGGTCACTAGTGCCAAATCATGGATAGAGAACACTCTGGAGCGCAAAAGAAAGAGATTGGAAGAAGGGGCTCCTAGCAAAGATACTCTAGCTTGAGCCATGCAACCCAGCACCACTACAGTAAAGAATAAGAAAGTGAAGACACTTTCCATATTGGGCAGAGACCCAGAGACTAGACATTTCACTATGGAGGTAGCAAAGCCCATGAAGGAGGGTCATTTTGAAGATTTAACCCCTTCGGATTTTAAGCTACACTCATTTGATATGGGCTTAGCCCGACATGATACCAAAGTGGTTTGGTGGAAATCCACTAATGTAGTAATTGAAGAAGAGCTAGAAGAACTTAAAATGGTAAAGGTACAACTTAAGGCTGAAGTTAGTGAGCTGAATAATTTCATCTGGAAATTGGTTACTCCAGTTGGTAGTATCCCCAATACTCAGACCACATTTGATCCCAACGCTGTGGAGAATCAAGTCATAATAGCCAAGTTGCAGGAGGATAGGCACTTTGTGTAGATCAACAAGGGATGGGTTGAGAGGCTCAAATATGAGGGATTGGCAGTTGTCGAGCAGTTGGGTAATGTTCTCTTGAGATTGGAGATGGAAAGGAATAACATTGAGAAGAATTTGCAAACTCTCACATCCGAGAGAGTGAAGTGTTAGGAGTGCATAGTGAAGCTCCATGTAGCAGTAAAGATGAAGACCAAAGAGGTGTTGAAAGCCAAGATTCTGCAAAAGGGAGATGAACCTCTAATCAAGTGGCTTCAAAGTCTAGAGTTCAAAATTGAGATGATCATCCAGGCCGAGACTAGGTTGCAGCAAGTAGATGTTAAGGTCAAGGAAGAAAAAAACAAAGACTTTAAGATTCTTCAAGGTTTACACACAGAATCGCAAATGGGTGGGAAAGGAAAAGAAATGATAGGATTGGCCAATATGCATAAATCATTTTATGATTATGTGGACAAGCTGTCAGAGCAATCTTCCACCCATTTGGACAAAGTGCCAGAAATCTAGCAGTTGAGTGGATGTATTTATAAAGCCATGGAAGAATTGAAGGACCGTATTGATGCAATCAAGAGTCTAGCTAAGGAGCATTCCAGGTGGCTCATCTAATACACCAATGTCCATGTCAACAAACATGAGGAGCTGATCAAAGTTATCATAGATGTCACTGCCTATAGGGCTAAATTAGGGAAAGGGATGAAACTGAAGCTTGAATAGATTCTCTCTGCATACCCAATTTTGATTGATGTTGTAATGGATAAACCTTTGGTTATCATTTCTAGTTGGGGAAGTTGAACTGTTTCAGTTACCCTCTTTTTTTAACGGCCCAATCTAAGACTCTATATGTATTATTTATAAAATCAATACAAAGTTCGGCTAAATTTTGGTGTGAAAGATAGCATTTTTGCTGAGTCAATTGTGTGTGTCTGAATACCATTTCTTTAACTGTTCCATTGCATTTCATTTGTCTTTCTATTAAATTTGAATGTTTCTCTGAAGTTAGATTTACAATCTATATTTGAAAAAGATTTTTGTGTTATGATTTGATACAATTAATTTGGGGGAAGATCTGTTGTTATCCTGAGTTGGGAAACATTTATGTGATATAGATTGATTCATCAGCATTTCATCATTAATATTTAGTCTTTCATTTGCATTTTTAGTAGAATTTAATGTATTAACAATTTTGGGAGTTAATTTGATTGATGAAATCTCAGAGTTGGCTAGATTTAAAGTTGAATCCATCCCGCCTAAGCTATTTCTCGTCTGGGTTTAGCTTGGTTTACCTCTTCTGTTCTCGGGTCAAGAACATATCCCTGTTAGATTAGGAAAGATCAAAATTCACTGAAAATCATTCATATAAGGGAGCTGTACCTTTAAATTCAGAGGGAAATTTTTTTATGGTTACAATTTCCCAACTATTGTATTCAATTGCTTCTTCATATTTAGGCCTTTTAGAGTTATAAAAAAGAAGAACAATCTGTTTACCAACATATTTTTGGTGAATATGCTGGGGAAATGAACAATCATTACACCAGAAGCATTTCATGGAGAAAGATGGTGCTTCCCCATGAAAACATAATTCCCATGCTCCAACTGAATCTTAGATTCCAAGATGATCAAGAAGATCTTATTTTCTTGCTAAATACTTTTGTCTGGAGATACAAAAGAAGCACCGAACATTATAGAAATCCCAGTCAAGTGCTAGAGAAAGAAGAAGCTAGAGAAGAAGCACTTGAATGAGCCATCTAGAGGAGAAATATAAGAAGGGCATAATGTTGAGCAGAGCGTGTAGCTAGGTGACAAAATTAGTTGAAAACCTAGAGCCTAAAAGGTTTCTCAGGAGTACAAGGAAAGAAAGAAGCACATACCTAATCTTTGAGAGACCCACAGATATCAACTTTGCTCTTTTACAAGTACCTCACTAAGGAAATATAACCGCAAGGAGCCAGAGTAGACCTTCTTCACCTCCTAAACAAACTACTCAGTTGTCCACCACTTGCCAAGTGTTAACTTTACACGAAGTAGTTACCCCTCTTGTTATTAACCTAACACCCTATCTACCCCAAGTAGCTATGGCACTTCCTTGGGTTGCCATAGTTGGACCTCTACAATTAGTAGCATATAATCTTCTTCCTTCAGGATCTAGAAAGAACTTTCCCAGATTTTCTAGAGACAGGAAAGTATCCATAGATGAGAAAATTTCTGCATTCTTTGCTTCAGTCAATATCCTAGCAGTACGAGAGGAGGATGTGGCCGTCAGACTATTTGTTGAGACCCTTGTTGATGGTTTTGCCGATTGATTTCACTACTTACCTAATTCTTCTATCACAGATTGGGATTCCATGAAGACTGCCTTTGAAAGAAGGTTTAAAATTGCTAAAGATGAGCATGCCCTATTGACACAATTAACTTCTATCAAGAAAGAACCTTCTATCAGTATGAGGGATTTTATAGCTAAATTTAATAAGCTTGTAAATCGTATCCCAGCAGCTAACAGGCCAACAACGGGAAAATTGAAAACATTCTTCATAAGTGCTATGCCACCAGACATCAATTATGATCTAAGAAGGGTGAACCATGTAGATTTGGATGCTACACAGAGAACTACTGTAGAACTTGAAGACCATATGATCTCATCCAGGAAATGGAAAAGAGAGATACAATCTAGGGCCAGTAGTAGTAATACTATGTCATTAGAGGAGATGATTCAAAAATTGTCTAATGAATTCATTGCCTTCAAGAGGCAGCTTCCCAGATTTAATAATCCTTACCAGCGAAACTTTCAAGAGTAGCCTTAGAGAAACAATGAGGGGAGGAATGCTGATGGAAAGGCATTACAGTTGACTACTCTGCCATAGAGGATAGCTATAGAAGCTCCTCCTAAAAGAGGAAACATGTGTGCCTTTCACCTAACCATGGATCACGATGGAGAGAGCTGCCCCGATGTAGCTCGTGCTTGGAAAATGCATCAAACTGATGAGTGGAATGCTGAGATGTACAGAGCTGAACTACATTCATACTTGCATGGCTACTCTGAAAACTTATATTTAGAGTATGAATCAAATTCAGAGAAAGAAGCAACATGTTACGCTACCATAGATGGGACCTCTTATACAGTTTTGACCCAGAGTCAAAAAGATAAAATCCCTACTCCAACGCCTCCACTTAAAAATAATGAGGCATCTACCTCCTATTCTAAGGAGACCAATCAAGGAGTGAGAAGTCTGCAACCAGGTAAGGATCAAAGCTCTTTTGATATTATTCAATTCTATAGAGATTCCAAAATTCAAATTTCCCCTATAGATTATCTTAAGTCTAATCCCATAGAACTGCAAAAGCTAATAGATTACTGTAAAGAAGGGAACCTAGAGTTAAACCAAAATGTCATGACCACCATAGAAAATGATTCTATATTTTCAAAACCAAATAAGCAAGGGGAACCTTCTATTTTGGCTACTTTCCCAAGCCAAAAGCCTGACCTGTTCTATGTGTCGTTATATATCAATGGTTGCAAGTTAAGCAATTGCATAATAGATTTCGGAGCCTCAGACAATGTCATGCCATCAACCGTAGCTAAAGATCTAGGACTTACCCTTACTAAATCCCATGGTAGATGTTACTCTATGGATTCCAAGCAAGTACCCCAGGTTGGCCAGATTAAAGATGCCCAAGTGGCCTTGGAAGCACACCCTAAGAAGAAAATGTTGTTAACAATCCTTGTCGCTAATATACCCGCTAGTTATGGTTTACTGTTGAGCAGGAGTTTTTGCAGAGACCTTGGAGGAGAGATTAAGTTGGATTAGTCTCAAGCTTTAATCCCAGTGGGAAATAAAAATATTAAATTGGTCCCGGAGAAGAAAGATAAGTTTATAGCACTAAAATATGATAACCCTAAAGCCCAAATTCTGTATCAAGAATTGGAATTTGGTAACTATATGTTGTTTAATGATGATAACGATGAGAAACTAGAACTTGGAGAGGAAGAAAGGAAATTTTACGCCAAAGAAATGCCACCATAGATTTAGACCCTTGAATTTGATGGCAGTTGTGCATCGTCAAGATCTGGTGCGGGTGTGGTCTTGATATCACCAGATGGAGTATGTGAGCCCATGGCTTATAAATTGGAGTTCAGGAACACCAACAATACTACTAAGTATGAAGCCCTCCTATTAGGGATTATTTCTGCAAAGGAAAGGGGTGTGAAGATCTTGAGAGCTTGTGGTGATGCTGAGATAATCGTGTGCCAAGTCAAGAATCAATACTCTGTAAAAAAATCATAGATTAAAAAATTACAAAAATAGAGTATGGGATGAAATAGAGGCACTGGACGCATTCTTTATTGAATATATGCCGATAGAATTAAACTCCAAGGCAGACTCCTTGGCCATGTCAGCTTCGCTACTTCTCCCTCACCCAGAATTCAAAGATAAGAAATACCAAGTAGAGGTCATGTATCGACCATCTGTAGCTGACAATGTAGAAAACTGGAAAGTATTTGAAGATGACCAAAACCTCCTTCTCTTTCTGGACAGTGGTGGTGAATTTCATAAAGATTTCCCTAACAGAATTAAAAGAGACCGTCAAGATAAGAAAAAGAAAGATAAGTCAGATATCATCCAGCTACAAGGAAATATCATCCCTCCCCACTTAGTTACACTTGAAAAAATATTCAATAGGCATGACACCTTTGTTAGGAAGAAGAGAATCGAGAGAGGTCCTACCACTAGTGAATATGAGAGAATAAACATAGGAACCAAGAAGGATCCCAAGATGATCAACATTAGGAAATGTTGCACTAAAAATGAGAGGGAAGAGCCCAGGAAACTCTTCCTAGAATACCAAGATGTTTTTTCCTGGAGTTATGAAGATTTAAAATTTTTTATGAACGAGAAATTCAAACGCCAGATTCCTTTGAAACCTGAGGCAACTCCATTCAAACAAAAACAAAGGAATTACAACCCCAAAGTTGTTGATGCCATATTCAGGGAAGTTGATAAAAAGCTAAAAGCAAGGATCATATACCCTATCCACCATTCTATCTGGGTAGCAAATATAGTACCTGTGAGGAAGAAGAATGGAGAAATAAGAATCTGTGTTGAATTCAAAAACCTTAATCAATCCTCCTTGAAGGACAATTACGCACTCCCCAACATGGATCATCTCTTGCATCATGGTCGGAGCCAAAATGATGTCCATGTTAGACGGCTTCTTAGGGTATAACCAGATTGAGGTTGAGAAAGCAGACCATCATAAAATGGCTTTCACTACTCCATGGGGCACCTTCGCATACCACAGGATGCCATTTGGGTTAATCAATGCCGGGGCTACCTTTCAGAGAGGCATGTACCTTTCCTTCAGTGATATGAAGAACAAAATCATCGGTATGTATCTGGACGATCTTACTATATTTTCTAGGAAGAAAATAGATCACATAAATGACTTAAGGAGAGTATTGTAAAGGTGTCAAGAGGACGATATTTTATTGAATCCTAAGAATTCAGTTTTCTGTGTAACTAAGGGGAAATTGTTGGGCCACATTGTCTCCCAAGAAGGCATAAAGATTGATGCAGAAAGAGTAAGAGCCATCCAAAAATTGAGTTTACCTGTGAACAAAAATGGAGTGAAATCATTTTTTGATCAGGTAAACTTTCTTAGGAGATTCATTCTAGATTTCTCTGAGATTACCAAATGCATAGTTGACATGATGAAAGGAAATGTGAGTTTCAAGTGGAATTACATTGGTAAACAAGTTTTAAAAAGCATAAAGAACACCATAGCCAATGCTCCCATGTTGTGCCACCCAGATTATAAGAAAGATTTCATAGTCTATTGTTACTCTTCTGAACATACTCTATCAGTCATTCTCATGCAAGAGAACAAAGAGGGAATTCAAGCTCCCATTGCCTTTATGAGAACACCTCTGAAAAATCATGAGTTGAGATACTCTCAGACTGAAAAACACGCTTTCGCAGTTGTAAAGGCTTTAAAGAATTTTAGATTCTACATTCTACACTCACACTCTCTTGTGTATGTGCCTAATATTGTAGTGAAAAGCATCTTGACTCAACAGGATGTAGGATGTAACAACAGAGGAGCATGGGTAGCTAAAACCCAAGAATATGACATAGAGATCAAGCCCACCAAACTGGTGAGGGGAATGCACTGTGCAAGGCAATGGAGGAGAATCGAACAGACGAAGACCTAGAAGCTATACACTTATTTTTGGCAGTAAGTATGCAAGACCCTTGGTTTAAAAATATCATGTGTTTCCTGTGTGTGTGATTTTTGTACCTATTTAAGAAAGACACAACACTTCAATAGATCATTGCATTAGGTAAAAAGGGGTTAGATGAGCATATAAAACCACTAATATCGACCTATTGCTTTCTAACTAAGAAGAGTGTGATTAATAACATAACAGCCCTCAGATTATGCTACTATCAGTGACATATATGACTTAGCATGAAAGATTTGAATTAAAACAAGATATTTAATCATTTAAACAATGCATTCTAGCTCTAAAAATGGAGATAATAACAATGTCTAAACATGAAAAGATAAATGAAACATGAATCTAGATGAATCCTAGCAGCATAACAATGCATTTTCAATATGGGATGAAGGATTATTTGCTCTCAAAAATGTCTTCTATTTATAGAAGAATGAGGAGAGAGAGGGGGGACAAGGTGCATTAATGAGTTGAAAATCTCATTAATGGTGTGTAAGAAGAAATAAATGCCAAAGGCATTCAATAGGCATGGGGGAGACATGGGCTTAAGGAATATTCATTAATGAAGCATTAATGAAAGCCTTAAAGAAGTATGGGAAGGGTGTAAGAGAGTGGCTTGAGAAAGTGGACTTGAGAAAGGAATCTTGAGATTCCTTGACTTTCTCAAGTGGGTGGAGTTGTTAATCATTCCTTAATGGAATGTGACAACATTAGGAGGT
>MU226735.1:202184-225020 GCA_018584345.1 Thuja plicata
TTCCAAACACCTCAGCTACTGATCTTCTATCTATGGAGACTAGGGTTTCTTTATTCTTTTTTCTAATTACCCTAGCCACTGGGCAGTAGTTTTTCGCTAACTCCTTAATGAGACCAATGTCAACATAGACGTTAGGCACAATTAATTTAGCCATATTTAAATCCCATGGATTGCAAATTGGGACTGGGTTGACCCAATTATTCCAAAAAAAATGAAATAAAGTACTACCAGAGTAGTCTGGGGTTACCGAATTTCTGCATTGAGACCATTTGTTGCTCCATTCTTCCCAATCTGTGTTGTTTGTATTCAGAGTCCCAGGCAGCAACTCAATAAATTCTTCTGTATATTTCTTTGGTGCGACTTCCTTCTTCTTTCCAAACCCTTATGAGGTAGTAGGAACAATAGCTTGACTCATCCTTCTTCTTTGAATTCTACTATCTCAAACACAAAACTCCAAACCAATAATGCTTCTTACTCTTCGCAGAAAAAACTCAGAATGCAGAAATGAGAGCTATACAGAATCAGACTCAATCATTTACACTTATAGCCATTAAGAACTACATCTTGTCAACTTGAAAGCTAAATTCCTGCACTTGAACTGTCATGAAGATTTCATTCTGTCATTAATGCTGCGATCAACTTGCACTATTTGATCCTAGCTGGAAGAGAGTGTACGCTTTTTTCCATCTGGCACTCGTCAACCTGAGACTAGCCAACACAATTCACTTTATTTACTTTTGGAAAGATCCTTGCAAGTGAGCAATGCACCCCTGTTATTCAACCGGTCGCATACTCGCCATCCATCCTCACTCCACTTTTCACCTTCTGTGAGTGAGCGATGACCTAGTTCTTGAACTTCATCTTATGTCTGTCACATACTCGCTATCTTTCTATACTTTGCTTTTGGGTTCATGCGAGTGAGTGATGTTACCTTCACCTTTAACCTATCACACCCTCACTAGTCAACACTTCATGTCACCTGAGTCTTGGCGACTGAGCGACTATGCATCTTATCTTTCAGCTATTCCATAATCGCGCACTCGTTGGCTGTTCAAACTATAACTTTTTGATCTGAGCGGGTGAGCGATGTTCATTTCTTTACCATATGATTTATCTGGTCACTCACTCACGCTACTTAATACTCTAGCTTTAACCTTTTGCATGAGAGGGTGATGGCATCTGTTCTTTGCTCAGTCACAAACTCGCAAGCTTGAAAACTTCACTTTATCACTGACTGCAAGTGCGCGACTGTGCACCTTCTTTCTTTAGTCACCTACTCGTGAGCTCTTTTCCTTTCATCTTTGTTGATTGGCGAGTGAGCGATGTCTTTCCTCTTTTAACTCATCTCACACTCGCGGGTTTACTTTTGATCACCTCAAAGCATCAGCAAGTGAGCGAGGCGACGAATGGTCCCTCAGTCACTGAGTCGCAGACTTTTAAGAATCTTGAAAAATGCTTCTGCGACTGAGTGATGAAACTTCACATTGGTATTTCATACCTTTTTTGCGCACTCGCACTGCAAAATACAAGTGAGTTAGAACCTAAGTGAGTGGGCAACCTCTAGAACATGACCTCGTTGCGCAGTCGCGAACTTGTGACATTGACATAAAACTTGATGCGGGTATGCGACAGTTTAATTTTTTAACAAGACTCGCTCGGTCGCAAAGCATGATATAGACAGCATAGCTTTACAGTGACTGTGCGACATACAAAATTTTAACCCGTCACTGACTCGCTGTTTTGATATTTCATTCAATTAACTCTTAGCGAGTGAGTGATGAATTTAACCATTTATAGCCCGCTCAATCGCTAACTTACAACTCGACTTTCACAAGACATCGTGACTGCACGATTTACATTTTTAAAACATTGAACCTGCTCACTCGCACACAGATCAAAACTTGACATAAGCTCATCGTGATTGCGTGATTCTCTTTCACTGATAGCTTGTCGCCCACTCGCACAACTTAGAGACATGTTAAAAAGACCGACGCGATAAAGAAACCACACTCAAACATGACTTCAAAAGAGATTTTGACTTCTTTTGCACGGTAAAGCACGGGAGTTTAAACCAAGAAAGCCTGGGAAAAGCAAAGGCCAAGAAATTTCAAAGAAAACAAATGCAGTGCTAACAACTGCCACATACTCAACTTCCACTGTTGACTGAGAAATACAATTTTGCTTTTTACTTGTCCAAGTGACCAATCTGTCTTCAAGAGATACTGCTCCTCCTGATGTACTCTTTCAGTCATCAACACAACCTGCCCAATTAGCATCAGTATACACATGAATTTTTATATTCTCTGAGTTAGGATACCATAAACCATAGTCTATAGTTCCTTTTAAGTATTTGAATATTCTTTTTATTTCCATTAGGTGATTTTTCTTAAGTTCAGCTGCAACTCTTCCAGCAATGCCAACTACATTGGAAATGTTAGGTCTATATTGAGTAAGATATATGAGTTTTCCAATCATAGACTTGTATAGGGCCTTGTCTACTACTATGGAATTATCATCTTTAGAAAGCTTGCATCCTGTTATCATGGGAGTGCTTACTGGCTTGCAATCTTCCATCTTGAAAGTTTTCAATATCTCCTTCACATACTTAGACTGATTTATGAATATGCCTTTGTCTGTTTCTTTTACATTCAATCCCAAAATATATTTGATAGGTCCAATCATGCTCATTTCAAACTCACTTTTCATCTCTTTGGCAATTTCTGCACTTGGTTTGTCATTACTTCCAAAGATAATGTCATCAACAAAAATAGCAACAAGTAGTAATCCTTCATCTGCCTCTCTTATGAATAAATTAAAGTTTGCTACTCCTTTTATGAATCCTATCTTTGTTAATTAACCATCAAGTCTCTCATACCAAGCTCTTGGGGCCTGTTTAAGTCCATAAAGTGATTTCTTTAATCTGCATACCATGTTTGGTTTGTCTGAAAGTTTGAATCCTTCAAGCTTCTCTATGTAGACTTCTTCCTTGAAGTCATTGTTCAGAATAGCTGACTTGACATCTATTTGATATACTTTGAAGTTGTTGAATGTTGTATAGGCCAAAAACAACTTGATAGCTTCCAATTTTCTCACAGGGGAAAATGTATCAGTGTAGTCTATTCCTTCTCTTTGAGCATATCCTTTACATACTAATCTTGCTTTGTTCCTTACCATTGTGCCTTCTTCATTCATTTTGTTCCTGAATATCCACTTTGTTCCAATCACATTCTTGTCATGAGGTCTAGGGACCAGTTCCCATGTTTCATTCTTGATTATTTGATCTAATTCTTCGTGCATGGCACTTTTCCAATCTGAATCTTTGCACGCATCTTCAAAACTTAAGGGTTCAATTTGAGAAAGTAAGCATACCTCTTCATCAATGATTGAACCTTTTGATCTGGATCTTGTCAAGACTTTAGCGCTCTGATCTCCAATGATGTCTTCCTTAGAATGGTATTTGGATGTGTATTTTAAGTTCTTAGGAGTGACACTTTCATCTTTAATCTATGATTCTTCTTCACTTGGTTCAGGATTGTTACATGAAACATCAATACAGTCAAACATTTCTTCAATAACTGTGTCTTTATTGATGGGTCTAGGCTCATCTTCAATCATGGGAGCATAATCATAGTATCTTTCTTGAATCATAAAATTCTCATCAATATTCACATGAGTACTTTCAATGATATTCTTTAATCTTAGATTAAAACATCGATAGGCTTTTCTTTTAGTAGAGTAACCATGAAAAATAGCTTTGTCACTTCTAGCATCAAACTTGCCAATGCTATCATCTCTCTTAATGTAGCATTTTCTTCCAAAGATTCTGAAGTATTTTACAGTAGGTACATTACCAAACCAAAGTTCATAGGGTGTCTTGTCTGTGCCTAGTCTCAATTGTATTCTATTGATAGTATAGACTACTGTATTAACCACATCTCTCCAATAGGTATGGGAAACCTTTCCTTCGATCATGATAGTGTGCACTGTGTCAAGTATTATTTTGTTCCTTCTTTTTACAATCCATTTATGTTGAGGGGTACTAGGTGCACTTAGCTATCTTTTAATTCCATGTTCTTCACATTAATCATAAAACTGGTCAGAGGTGAATTCTCCTCCTCTATCAGATCTCAAACATTTTATCTTTAATCCAGATTCATTCTCAACCTTAGCTTTGCACACTTTGAATTTCTCAAAAGCTTCATATTTGTCTTTTAGGAACACAACCCACATCATCCTTGAGAAATCATTGACAAACAAAATGAAATACATTTCTTCGTAGTATGATCTTGTTTGAGTAGGTCCACATAGGTCTATATGTATCGGATCTAATTTGTTTTCAGCAGAGTCTTTTTTTCTCCTGAATGAGGTCCTCACATGCTTCCCCATAACACATTCCCTGCACATGGTGTCAACTAGTCTTGCAATACTTGGAAGGTCTCTTACTGCCTTAACGTTACTTATCTTGACTATGTTGTCAAAACTGATATGACAAAGTCTCTTGTGCCATAGCCAATTGTCATCCACTTTAGCAACAAAACAAGTTACTTCTGAATTGAGTTGAAAGACATTACCTTTGGTCTTTAAGCCTAATGCAATCATGTCTCCTTATTTTTTGTTATTGATGCACTGGTTGTTTTTGAATTCCAACTGATATCCTTTGTCAAGCAACTGTCCAACACTTAGTAAGTTATGATGTAAGCCATCAACATATAGAACATCATCTGTCTTATTCTTTCAATGTAAGGTGATAGAACCTCCACCTATGATAGGTTTGGGAGTGTTATCTCCAAATCTAACCATGCCACCTCTGTACTTGTCCAAATTCACAAATCTTTCTTTGTCTCCTATCATGTGGTGTGAACATCTGTTGTCAATGATCCAGTCAGTTATGATGTCAGCTTTTGAAACTAATGTTAACTCTTGTTCTATTTCTTCATCTTCTTTGTCCATTTCTTCAAGCATATTCTCAATGTCTTTAATGGAAATGAAATCAATTTCATCTTCTCCTGAGTCATCATCAGTTACACCATCTTCAACATGATAACATTCCTTAGTGTACTTGGGCTTGTAATCTGATCTGAACTTCTTGACTCTTGTAGGACATTTGGATGTAAAGTGACCAATTTTGTTGCATGAAAAACATTTGAATGGTAACTGTCCTTCATATTTCCCTTTACCTTTCCTTTCTTTCTTGGAAATCATAGCAATTATTTCTTTTAGTTCTTTATCCACTTCTTCATTATTACTAGAGATTCTTATAGGTTTCTTGCTATGAAATGAGGCTTTGAAGGCTGTCTCACTTTTAGGTTCTGTCTTCAACCTTGATATCTCAAATGCAAATATTTTTTTGAAATTTTTTTCACTCTTGAAGTCTTTTGAATATTGCATAGTCTCATCTAAGATATTAATCTTGCTCTCATAGTCTATTGTCAATGTGGTCATTAGTTTTTCCATTATATCATCCTCTGAAATTTCTCCACCATTGTTTTTGATACCTGAAACTGCTTCATTTATTCTTTGATTGTAAGCTCTGATGTTTTCTTTAGGTAGCATCTCTAAGTTGTTGTATCTTTTCTTCCATGTATTTATTCATGCATTCTTTACTTGAATGTCTCCTTCAAACATATCTTCTAAGTATTTCCAAATAGTATATGCTTTATCTGCCTTCTTGATATTAGAAAATTCACTATCAGATAGGGCACTGATTAGGGCTTATTTGGCAATTGCATTTTGAGTGAACACTTCCTTTTTTTTAATTGTAGAGTCTTCTTCTACAAGGTATTTCAGGGTGGGAAATTCAATTGCATGAGTGGAAATCTCATAGATCTCAAATACAAAGCACTGAAGATGTGTTATCATTTTGTTCTTCCATTCAAGATAGCTTTCTCCATCAAAGTTAGGACTCTCTTTCCTGAAGTATGCCATCTGATCTACCTTAAGCTGTTAGGCTTTCTCTCCAATGAACTTGGCTCTAATATCAATTGCTAGAATAGTCCCAAAGGATAACTGAGGGGGAGGGTGAATAAG
This sequence comes from Thuja plicata, assembly GCA_018584345.1. NCBI lineage: Eukaryota > Viridiplantae > Streptophyta > Pinopsida > Cupressales > Cupressaceae > Thuja > Thuja plicata. The sequence continues at coordinate 208,212 of MU226735.1, forward strand.
TTATCAGATTCTTTAATTCTTTTCTTTACTTAGATACCAATTAACATAAAGCAAATACACATTCAGATAACACAATAAAGAACACAACAATTTTGGTTACGGGGAAACCAAATAGGTAAAAACCCCAGTGGGAATTAGCACCCACAAAGAATTGTACTTGAGTATAATTATCCCTGTTAGGAGATCTTGCAACCCTATTAGGAGTTGTTCTTTACAATGAAATAAGTACAGAGACCTAGTTAAAGGTCGGACCCTGTTAGGAGTCTTTTACAAGTAACCCTGTTAGGGGTGAGGACTCACTGTCCAAAAGCACACTGCTATAATGATGAAGGCTGCAACCTTCAGAAGGATAGATATGCACTATATCTAATAAATGAACTGTTTGAGTAGACATGTTGTCTTGATCAGTTCCAGTGTATTTTATACTTTCACTTCTTCTTCACATGATCTTTTCTTGATGAATGAAATGTCTCTACTATCCCAAAACAACAGACATTCTGTTCTGTAATTTTTCTATCTCTTTTCTTATCATTCACACTTAGCGTTCATCAAATGAACTACTATAAGTATCTTCTCCAAAGGATGTGACCTTCATCGGCTTTAGGAGTCACTTAAATACTTCTTTAGTCACCTACATCAACCACACAACCTAATTAGAATCATGCAACCCAAACTAAATAAACACGACACTTCACAAAGTCAGCTCCACCAAATTAACTTCAACTTCATGATTCTGATAGAACATGTTTGGCACCTTTAGTTAATTATCTTTAACTCATAACTAAACATGATTACAAACACGCATATCCCAAAGATAGGCACAACTCAAGAAATAATGTAATTATGTCGGCTCTTCACAGATAGTCTTCAATCTTTGTAACTGTCATAACTTATTAACATAACTCAACTGAAACTTCATATCTGACTCGGCATGAATGCACATAGCATCTAGAACCAGAACATCTATACTGATAATTTCATATAGAACATTTTTGTATATTATATGTTGTCATCAATGACAAACATACAATCAATTATTTGCACAGAAGAAAATCTCCAACAACCTCTTCATCACTAGGTCTTCTTAATTGTACATGTTCATATTTTCCATTTGCAATAGTTATGGTATCATACATAACATCATATAGGTCAGTACTTTCCTTTTTAGCATATGTCATGAATATATTGACCTTATGTCCCTCCTCCTCTTGATCACTTTTCTCATCTTCATTCTCAGTAGACCCTGCCAAAGCTTGTGCAACTGCACATTCAAGAGGAGAATGTGGCATACTGCAGGGTACACACCAAGAAGTATTCTATATATTGTGTACATTATTTTTCTTTAATGGATCAGGAGTACCCCTACTATTTACATTACTTGGTCCTTCTGCAAGAGGCTTACCATCCTTCCAATTTTTTTTATAGGGCATGTCCTGCAATCTGTAAGGCTTATCAAACCTCTAATTTAGTTGTCTACTATTATGAAACCCTCTGTCATTTTTATCTACCTTAGCAATAAGGTCCTTGATTGCAGTGACTAGTTTATCAACTTTATTAGCTTTATTTTATTCCTTTGGAAACCTATAGATTGACCCTTAGGGTGTTTCCATAACCTACAATCATCTCTTTTCCCAATTTTACCTGATGCCCTTCTATTACTTTCAATGTTCACTACCATCTTGAAAGAATCCCTTAATGTACGAGTATTCTTATCCCTCACAAGATAGGAAATATTACTATCCAATGCATTGCACTATGTGATAAGACATACATTTTCATCTAGCCTAAGCACCTGAAATAGTTTATGCATGGCGTTTTAGAATTTGCTATTGAATTTGGATACAGTTTCATTTTGAAACTTCTTGATATTATTGAATTCATTCAACATATATCCTGAATTCACCTAATCACCATATTGTTCTTTAAAACACTGTGTAAATTGATCCCATGAACTAATGCTTCCATTAGCAAGGCCATAGTACCAATCTCTAGCATCTTCAATTAAGGATTGTACAAATAACTTCATAAAAATATACTCATGCATTATTTTATAATCATTCATTTTGTCAAAGAAAGCCTTTAGGTGCTCTTCACTAGTTATTACATTGTTTCCACTAAATTTAGGGAGTTTATCCCTTATTTCATTTGGAATGACATTTGGTTGGCCTAGAATGCCATCAAAATACAATTTTTTGTATGTCTCCAAATGCATGGGTCTTCTCTGAAAACTAGCTCCCTAATTTTGGCCACTTGTACCAAGACCTTGGCCCTGATTTGCAATACCCTGAAGTGCACTATATCCATGCTATTAGTATTAGTATTTTTTGCTTGCACCTTAGGACCTAATCCACTACTACCCTGAGTATTAGTAGTAGTATTTACTGTCTACAGATTTGTATTAGATTGAATGAAAGCAATTTTCTTCTTTATTTCTGCTGCATCAACATCTAATTCGACCTTTTCCAATAGTTTGGCAATATCATCCTTTAATTTTCTAGCTCTTTCTAGCTCTATGTCCATTAAATACATACCATGATATTTCTCCACTATAGGTTTGGGCTCATCAATGTGTACACCAGTAACCTTATGTTTACCCTTATCTAATTTAGGGTTACTTGTACCATTTGAAGGAGGATCCTGTAAAGGAGATTGATGCTTTGAAGACCTTTGATTTTCCTAATCAATAATTTGTCTTATCACATGCTCTTGCTCCATATAAATTCCTTTTGAATATCTCTCCTTCTTTTGAAATTTATTTTTCTTAGCATCCATATCACCAAAGACCTCCTTATTTAGACCCTTGTAACTCTAATCTAAACCTTGATTCATCAACTTAAGCTAAGCCAGTTGTCTTTGTAAGATTTCATTCTCAATCATAGATTCCATGACTTCATCCTCCTTATCCTTTTCCATTCTTTTCCTTAGAATAATTTGTTCTTGTATTGCTCTTCTCAAGGCATCATAATTTCCAAAAATTTGGGTAGGATTAGTTAAGTAATGTCAGAAGGGAGAATCCTGAAGATTTATAAGGTCTAATTACCTCTGATTTACTGCCTCTTCATAAGGTTCATCATGTAGAAATGGGTTATTTCTTGTACCTTGGAAAGAGGTCTCTAAATTTGAAAAATCTCTAGGTCTGAGATCTCTGTTGCTTTTTCTTTCATTTTCATGTCTACACTGAACCTTAGTTACAACCTTTTGTTGAGATATGTATTCTTGGATAGGAGTATCAAACATGTTGTCAAAGAATCCCAAACCATCTAACTGAGTACTTACAGGATAAGTACTACTTCTCTCTAGGACAATATCTAAAGGATGACTAACACTTGAAGCCTTAGGTTTCCAAGAACTTCCACTTGTGGATTCAGTTCTCTTTGACCAATTCTTTTTAGTAGGCTTTGGGAGCCCACCATCTATTTCAACTTCCAGATGTTCTTTCATGTATGCTCTGGTGTTTCTCATATTGTGTATATCTTGGCAAACAAGACCTTAAACAAAACTATAATTTCTCACTACAACACTAGTCAACCAAATTTGGAGTCGCCACCCAATGAAACTTGGGATTTAAAATATGAGACTTCAACTCAAATTTTGCAAAATTTTAAAAGAAACTTTATGAAAAGAACTTATCTTTTAGTCCCCAATGGATGGTTTAATTTTCACCTTGATTTGATAAGCCTTCAAAATTCCTTTGTGCTAAGTCTCCCCAGTAGATTTATGATTTCTGTTAGTGACTAGGATGGGTCAAATGATATCAACAATAGAACACCAGAGATTCCTTAATAGGTTTGACAAGATTTTTTGAATCTCTATTCCCTAGTGGAGTTTCCATTTCTATTAGTTCCTCTTCTTGTTAACCTTGTATACCTGCGGCTCAGGTATGTTCCTCTATAACCCATTCACTGATTCAACAAGAAGATGAAATAATGTTTAACAAGGTCCTAAAACCTCCTACACTTTAAGATCCACAGACTAAGGTGGGAACTACCTATCTTCTGCCCTTGATATAAAATAATTTCACAAGTAGGAAGTAATGGTGGATGTAGTATAAAATGTGTAAATTGTATCAAATTTTATAAAATTGATGAGAACCACAAATCTAACATATCAGACCAATTCCCTATTCAATGGGTATGGAGTGAATCTGAATGCAAAAAATCTTTAACAAAAATATTTATCAAATGTATATCCTGCAAATGATCACTGAACTTGAATATGCCTTACATACTCAATTCACACTTCCTAGAAGCAGATGTAATTATCCAATTTACTTCAATTCTTTACTCACTAAAATTGTTTAAGGATGTTTAATTCTCTCTAAAAGAAACCCTAAAGCAATTAGACCCTCTACCTTACAAAGTGATGGATTGAAATTACTCAACAAGAAACCCAAATGAGAACAAGAATTCAAAATAAATACGTTATAATTCAATATGAATTCACAAGATGCCAGGAAATACAAACAAATCTTATTGATAAAACATCCAAGCATGAAAAATCAGAGCCAAAAGACCACTGATGGTCTTAGTTTAACATGAAAAGATTACAAGCCTCTTATGGCATAAAATTACTATCATCTTTTAACCACATAGAAAACCCTAGATATACCCCAAAGGAAACCATGAGTCTGGACTACCTTAGGGCACAAGGAAACCCTAAAACATAACCACCATGAATTGGAAAACATGAGATCATTAAGCCTGATTAGACAGAGAGCCAACAAAGTGTAAAATACTATAGAACCAGATCAAACACTATGTGTCACCAAGAAACATTTATGAGGCCCTAAAATATCCACAAATAAGTCTTACATACCTTCATAAATTAAATCTAGATGATTAGATCATTCTAGCTACCACTGGGACCTGGAAGAGCACTGCTATGGTCAAGAAATCCTCTGTGTAGATTTAAATATTCAAATTATACTGGCTATAATGGTCACCATGGCATGGAAAGAGGCCTAGACGGTCGAGATCAAACATTTTATCAACTTTAAAACACCATCATAGATATCCATCTAATTTCCTGGGCACAAGATTAGACTCTGCTAGCTATCGCACAGACGTAATGGCTCAAAGACTATCCATCTATCATATTTTCTTTGAGGCTTTGCACTAGTTGTGAGATTAAATTCAACTTACAATGCCTTTACCTTTCTTTAAAACCCATGGCCCATGATCTCAGATATGACATATGTCACCTTGGCGCAATGCTTTGAAGGTTAATTGCTTTGCATCTCCGCTTTAAGGCTTCGTGCTAACCGTTAGATGAAATCTAACCTAGTTGTTCTTTAACCCATCCATAGCCTCAACAACTTTACATATGGTGATCAGGCGCGATGCCTTGATCATTATCTATCATGCATCTTATCTTTGAGGAAAAGTGATGGCCATAGGATCAACTCGGATTTGCATGACCATTAATCCTATCTTTGATAGGCCACAAGATCTGAAAACTCACCACATGTCGATAGGGTGTAATGCCTCAAATGGTACATCAAATGCATCTTGTGATTAAGGAAAAGCTCCCACAGTAAAATCTTCCTGAAACTTGTTGTCCTTTTAATTGCCCTTTGAAAACCTGGGACCATGATGTTACAAATTGCTAGGTGTCACTTGGGCGCAATGACTCAACACAAGATATCTTGCAAATTTTCCGATGAGCCTTAGTGTTGACTGTCTGATCAATCTTTCATTTGTACTTTGGCCTTAACTAGCCTTTAAATCTGAGAAATCAATTCCCTTTTGTCTCTGAGTCGCTGACTGTAACTTTACCTAACTTGGTTTAACCATAGTTAAATATGGAGATTCAAAGATAAGGAAAACTCAAAGTTGTTGAATAAAACCTTTAACTGAAGTCACATTCTAAGATCACGTGCACACTACACAATCTAGAAGATATCAATGACCCTCGCCAGATCTCTGAAAGAAAGCAAAAACATTGACTTTTATCTGGCGATTCAGCATTTTCCATAGATCCTTATCTTTATCAATGGTCCAGATTTTACCTCTGCAAACCCTTCTTGACTTTACTTGAATTAGGTTCCATCTGGAGATCACACGAATGAAGAGATCTCCAAGTCACCAAATATATGACTTAACCCTGGTTTGATCCAAAGATTTGACACAGACCATACAATCAAACAAGAATAAAACCCAATCAACAGCCCTCATTGAATCAATGAATAGAAACTTGAATTTGAATATAATCTAGTGATTAAGCTCTAGCCGCTCATCTCTAAGAAAATCAATGATCCTTGCTAAGTCTCTGAAAGTTTAACTTAACCTCAAGTCCATTTAGAGATCCATCGACAAAGCACATGTCTTGACTAGAGTTAAAACTTGAGATCCAGAGATAAAGACGTCTCTGAATCTCCCAATGCTTTACTTGACCTGAGTTAAGTCATGAGATCTTGTGTCAGCTACATGATTAGATTTGCATCCACAATCCTTGCTAGATCTCTAAATAGAAACATAACTTTGACTTTAATCTGGAGATCTAGCACCAATTACACATCTCAAACCTCATCAATGGCATGTGCGTAATCTCACAATCATAAAATCATATTCCTTCCTTCTTGGAGATTAAGAGATAAAGGTCGTGCCAAGTCTCTGGATTAAAAAGAATATTCAATCTCAATTGTGAGATCAAGAGATAAAAGGAAAGGATAAAAAGGCACATGACTTAAAATCATTTAAGTTACTCAGAAAAAGTAACTTCAAAATAGAACAAGTCTTGAGGGTTTAGGGTTTTTCATGGAATGAACTCAACAAGACCTAGGGTTTTAGGCCAAAGACCGAAAACAAAATACAAAGACCAGAGGAAAAGGGATGGAACCAGAAATTTTTTGACAAGTGCTAACAGATTCTACACCAATTGAGACCCCCATGGTGACAAGATGCAAGTTATCTAAGGATGATGAGTCAAGTGCATTGAATGCAACACTATACAGATTAATGATTGGTAAGTTGCATTATGTTTTTCATAGTAGACTAAACATTGCACAAGCAGTTGAAATAGTGGCCAGATTTTGAGCTAATCCTAAGGAGTCTCACATGGTAGAGGTAAAGAGAATATTCAGGTACTTGAAAGGGACATAAGACTATGGTCTTTGGTATGATCACAAAGGTGATTTATTTTTGAGTTTTTTTACAGATGCAGATTGGAAAAGAAATATTGATGACAGAAAGAGTAAAAGTGGAGGAGAATTCTTCCTAGGAGGAAGACTTGTGTCCTGCACAAGTAAGAAGAAAAATTGTATCTCCCAATCTACTGAAGAAGCTGAGTATGTATCAATAACTATAAATTATACAAAAATTGCATGGATGAAGCATATCATAGAAGGTATCAAAGAGAAGGTAACTGTACATGTGATAATACAAGTGCAATCAATATTTCAAAGAATCCAACAATGCATTCCAAGACTAAACATTTTGCAATCAAGTATAATTTCTTAAGAGAGCAAGTGCAAGAAAAGGTAGTCAAGTGGAAATATGTGCCAACCAAGGAGCAAATAGTAGATATATTGACTAAACCATTACCTAAAGATAATTTTGAGTATGTGAGAGGTAAGTTAGGGGTTATTATCCTACTTGAACAACACTAAGATGCAATTGTAGGCATAAATCTAGTGGACTCATTGAATATATTTCTCTATTGGATTGGTGTTAAAGGGGAATACTGCTTAGGGGGAGCATTCAGAGGAAAATGAAGATGTTGCAGTAGTTGGTGACCTATGTGGTGCCTTTGGAATTATTGTCAAAGGGGGAGAAGAGTAGAGAAGAGCACGATGAGAGCAGTGAAGAGCATGATATTGGGGAGAAGATGAGTCAGATATTGAGAAAAGATCAGAGGAATACCAAGGAGGTCTTGATATAAAGTGTACGTGCAATCAAATAAGGGGGAGATATTATTATCAACTCAATGTGGTGTTTCAGTCAATGCCAAAGGGGGAGATTGTTGGCATAATTGATGCAGGTCTTTATTGAGTATTGATTAGTATAGGTTTGATTTCAGGAAGATCAATTATTGTATTGTCACTGATGTCAACTTGGTGTTGTGTTTGTTGACAATGTTTATGATATGCTACCAAGTATGAGTTCAAATGAGTTATGTGTTACAATAAGGATTGGAGTGTGTGATCGATGTTGGAGACTAGTGGATGTCTCTAGATGCATTATGTATGATCACATAAGTTGGGAATATAAATGGAGCAAGTTACGATCGATTAAAGGGAACAAAGGCAGACATAAGAACATGAAGTGATAGATAGTGAATGATTTGATTGTTCTATCAAATTGGTATGGATTCAAGTGTTGCAGTCATGATATGATTATCTTGACTAGCCTACGTTATTGATACTATGATCACTACAGTATTGGAGTTTTAGAATAACTAAGATGGGGGGGTGAATCAGTGGCCTCAAAAATTAATCTAATAAACCAACCAAAACTTTATATCTCAAATATAAAACCTCTAGTTATCTTTATTCCTACAAGATGAATGCCCTTAAATAATCTTATCAAATAACTACTTCTCAGAGTTCACTGTTAATCCTTATTCTTAAGCTTTACCAAATAGCAGTCTTAGCCTTTACCGAAATACAGTAAATAACTTAGTGTTTACCAATCAACCCTATTTTAGTAATGTGTAACGAAAAACATTAAATAAATGAACCATATACACATTTGACACATGGATTTTTAACGTGGAAACCTTGTTAAGGGAAAACCCTCTTGGGATCGGTAACCCAAAATTTTCACTCTTCTGAAGTGAGCTCGGTGAAGAGCCAACCCTGTTAAAGGTTACAAACACACTATTAAGTGCAACCTTGTTAGAGGATTTATCACTAACAGTCAATCACTTGACCTCTACATTCACTATGCTTGTCAACATGAAAAAACTTTTGATACTCCTTGGGATGTATCTCAATATATAAAGGATGGTTAGATCCTGCTTGGTTAAGGGACTTTCTGATCCAATGGTTAAACTGAAATAGTATATGATCTATTCATAAATACAACTAAACTTTGTTGATGTTTAGATCTATTGTAATCTCATAATACCTTTCTGATCAATGTTTCTCTTCTATTCTATTTCTCCACTTCTTTCAGCTCAGTGAATGCTTTTTTTCTCTGTTGCTCGGTGTCTGCAGAAAACTTTAGCTCTATTCTTTAGCTTGTATGATCAGGTCGGTATGAAGACTTCTTTCTTCACCAGAATTATCTTTAGTATCCTCTTATTCTTCTCCCCATTTGTTATGAATTAAATTGTCTCTTTTATAGACATGATTTCACCATTTCTAGGCCCTTGTGTTTCTTATTCTTGATGTGATCCTCAAATCTCACCATTCTTGCTTTAAAGCTTTCTTTAGTTTTATCTCGTAGATTTCTTCTTGACAACTAGATTAAAACTAGCTTTAAATATCTAGCTTATATTTATCTATTAAGTGGTCGATGAAAACAATGTAATCAAATAGTTAACTCCATATTTAGCTCCTGTCAGCTAAGTCTTTTGTTGTTTCTAAACTTCAGTTCTGATCAATGTTTAACTCCTTGTTTTCTCAGTCTTGACTTCAGTTTTCCTCGGCATCTCTATCCATCGGGGTTGTCTGTCCGTCAGGAAACACTGTGAATTTCAGTTATGCTCGGGCATGACTTTGGCTCTAATCGATAATGCTTGCTCGAGTATCTTTCTTAGGTATCACTGTGACTCTTCTCGGGGTTCTCTATCCGTCGGTGTGCACTGTCTGTCAGTGTTTGTTGTCACTTGGTGTATAATGAACTTTTATGCATTATTGATAACATAACCTTTATTTATTTGGTTCTTTGAAGTCTTTGACAAAATGAATATGACCAATCAGAGTATATCAAGTTGACATCAATGACAATACAATACATTAACTAATTTAATGTCTTGCATTAACTTTCTGTATTTCGGTGATCATCAACTTTGTCATCTTCAAACATTCAATCAGTTATAGTTCATCATGGAGTACCACAACGCATTATTTTAGTTTGTACAAGATTTTTCTGTGCAAGTTATAAAATGTTTGAACAAGGTTGAGCAGTTGATGTTATATTGGTGAACGGTGATGATGCAATCGGTTGTAGTAGATGTTTTTGTGATCCTTATGTTGAGGTGATGTGGCATAACAGATTTGTAATGATTATTTTCTATTTTATTTATTGAGGTGATCAGATTTAATCAAGTTTTGGTAATGTGTTGAATAAGTCAAAAAGGTTTGATTATTCTTCATTTAAATCAAATATGTGATTGATTTTAAGGTTGAAACATACTTGAAATTGTAATTACTAATTGGTAATATGTTTTAGGGTTTAAGGATTGAGTGAGATTGACTGTAATGGTGAAATTCAATGTATTAGGTCATGATTAAGGCAATGATCACGTAATGAGCTTGTAATGTATTTATATATAAATTGATGAAATATGCAAATGTAGATCATGGATGAAAAGGTGCGGTCGAGTGAAGAGTGAAGATAGTCTACAAGAAGCAGAAGTGGTGTGCTTAATTAGATCTAAACGAGTAGAGGAGAAGTGCTACACCTAGATCATTGTACTTGTTGATTCCTAATAGATTTTGCAAGAAAATCCCTTAACCGGGTAGACTTTAACAACTTTGATTTGTAAATCCTTTAACATGGTGGCTCTTTCACTAGGGTTTGAAATCCTTTAAAACTGTTACTCCTAATAGGGTAAAGCTCCTAATAGGGCTAGAGGTAAATCCCTTAGTTGGGTGACTCCTAACATGGTGATCTCCTAATAGGGCATCATTGTAAGCTCCTAACAGGGCTAGGCCTTTAACGCGGAATATTTCATAAGAGTGCAAATATTTGTGGGTACTAATCCCCACCAATTTTCTCCCCTTTTTAGGGTTTCCACTATAAGAATACTGGGGTTATTTTATTTCATGTGTGGATGATTTTTTGGTTAATTTTTTATTGCATGTATAAGGTTTACAAGTTGATGAATATGGTTATGGTGTTGAACAAATTGTGAAAAGTTTCACATCTGATAGATTAATTATTCACCCCCCTCTCAATAATCTTGGAACTTATAGCATTAATAGGGTATTGATTACTATATCCATCCATACATCTTGTGTGTTTTTCATCTCTTTTTTAGGGAGAGAGTTTTTCCCATGAGGTTTTCCCTCTTTTTCTACTTTATGAGAGATTTCATTGCATATCTTTTGCACTTTCATATTGTACACGTATACCTAACATGTCCTAGTAGATGAGACACATCTTGCATTGTTATCTAGCATTGTGAGTTTAAGTGCATTCCCCAAAGTTGCACTTAAGGTTGGGTGTTGGTGTAATTGAATATTCCCAATTATACTTTAATTTAGTTTAATTAGGATAATTAATTTCATAGTAGTTTGTCATTGAGACACCTAAGAGTTTGCATTTCAGTTTAACACATGGTCTAGGAGAAATTCCACTTTAGGTGGTGATAGTTGTTATCTCATTCCACTTTATGTGTGAGATCCACCTTCTCTTATCACATTAAAATCCTCTCATTATTGTACATGTTTTCACATACTTCATTGTACAATGGAAGATGATCCACCTTTGGTGGACATGTGATTGCACCTTATCTAGTTGATAGATTATCACTTGCATATCTCCTAGTTATCATGCATTGCCTATATATTCAGGAACATCTACTTTGTATGTAATTTTATTGTATTTTCATTGTTTATCAATATTGAATTAATCATTTGATCATATCTTTTGTCTCTCTTGTGCTATCTATTGAGCTTCTAGATATTTACATTTTCATTCTTTACCTTAGGAAAATTCTTACAAATTTAAATTAATTGAACATCGACTAAAGGGTAAATAATATAATTAATTATTGATGCAGGACCATCCTAGGGAAGTTGGAAATCTTGTGTCAACCAAAAATATGTTTAAGTTATGTTTGGTTCTCGGTAGGTGAGTTGGAAGAGCTCGGTGGAGTCTGGTTGTTCTCAGTTATTTCGGTGCTCATTTCTCAGTGGAAGGAGTTTTTTTCTTCATTGAACAAACTCGGTGTCTGTTGGAAACACTGATTCATCGAATGGGCTTAGTGGCTTTGTTTGTGCTTGATACCAACTTGGGCGTCTCGGTTGATGATTTCACCGACTCAATTTTATGGATTGGGAGGACATTGGAGATTGCATCCATGATTTGAGGGGGTCATTGGGATTGTATAGAGGTCTGAGGCATGCAGATTTGATGTACTTGGATCTTGTGTGGACCTAAATCTGATTTGGTACTTTATTCTATGTCTTTATTTTTTATTTGTAATTGACTGGGTCATTTAATATGACTCATCGTGGATTGTATTGGGTCGACTATCATTTAATATTTATTTGTGAAGCCAACTTGTGGCTGTGTTGTATATAAGGAGTGTGTAGGTAGAATTTTAAGAGGGAGGTGGAGAGAGTGAGCTGATAGAAAACAATAGTAATTGGGTAAGAAAGAAACTTGTAATATTGCTTCGTGGCTTGCGAGCACAAGTTTAGATCTGGTTTCTTCCACTTAACTGTAGGGTAGGCTGGTGAAGTTGGATCCTTTGAGATCTTGTTGAATTTGTTAATGTATTGGCCATAACCGAGAAGGCCTTACAACCTGACATGTTATCTGTAATACTTTGTTAATTGAATAAACACTAGTTGTTATTGTTCATATCTTGTGTTCTTAAGTTTTTTGTTGTGCCATGCTAAGCAATTTGGTTGGATAGTCTATTTTCAGACCCTCCATCCTTTTACACTGCATCAGGTGGTATCTATAGTGCCCACCCATAATTTACTTTTCAATATTGAGGCCATAATATTTTGGTTATTTTCATGATGATTATGCATATGTTAGGATGATTTTACTAATCCCATGCTTGCATGTGTATGGTTAGCATATCTATTTTATATTGATGTGTGGCGTGTCTATCTTACATTTTTGTATGATGTGTCTGATGTGGTAAACAAGGGAGACGTAGTCACTTGCATTGTGAAATCCACACGATTAACCGATCCCTATCTTTTTCTGTTATATATATTATGTACATGCTTGACTTTGTGATGCAGGTTTGCAGGTATCGGACATCGACTTCCCTGAATTGCCAGGATGAGCGTGCCCTATCACAATATCTCAATGGTAAGAGAGGGTAGATAATAGACAGGTCCAAATCCTAACTTAAGCCATTATTGTCCTGAAATAGTGGACAAGTATCTTCTTTTCTACCTTTCAAATTCGTCAAGGTGAAGTCATTCTTGAACCTTTTCTTTTGTGCTTGTTTGTGGTATTTGTCGGTTTAGTCAGTTTTGTCATCGTGTTGTCTAGTCATGTGATTGATGTGATTTATTTGTTAGTTGGTTGAGTGATTTATTAGATTAATTATGTAATTAATAATTAAATCTTATAAAATTTGGAAATATTAAATATGATGTTATTTAATTAATAAAAATTAATTAAATACATGTGTTAATTGAAAAGACTTAATTAAAAAGTTTAATTTTGGGAATAGAGGATTTAATTAATTATTAAATCCAAAATTGAGATTTAAAAGCATAATTAGTGAATTGATATTTAATTATCAATTTGCATGTTATTAATATGCTAAAAATATTATTTGTTAATTAAATAATATTATGCAATTAAAGTTGCACATTCTTTTATTAAAATTAAAATATAAATTTAAAAGTAAAAAGTTGAGTTAATTGGCTAACTTGGAAAGTGCTTATAATTATCAATTATAAAATAAATTAATTCTTTTTACTCAATTTCAAGTTGAGTTCTATTTTTTCTGATTTTCTGATTTGAGTTTATAGTTGAGTTTGCTTTTAGAGTTATACGAGCTTTGGAAACTCTATGTTGAGTAGGTTTTCTTTATCAGGTTTCTTTTGCCCATTTTTGCACACATAGGGTTACACAGATTTTTACAAGTTTTTGGCTCTGGATTTGGATTGAAGGATATTGTGAAAGCTTAGGATTTTCAAGGTTTTGGATTGTTCTTCGCAGCTTCTATCAACTGGAGGTTTGAGGTAGGGTTTGAATCCTTTGAATTTCAGTATTCAAATCCTCGACTTCTATGTATCTGAAATACTGAAATCCCCTTGTGTGTACTTCCTTGTCTATTATGTGTTGTTTAAAATCTTAGAATAGGGTTATTGATATGACTTTGTGGCTTTACTTTCCTAGCAGATCTTTGTTCTGGGTATATGAGGCTTTATTAGAAAATTGTGGTTCTGAATTGGATATTGGGGTTTTTAGATCGGTGATCAAAACAATCCAAGGTTGTGTTTGAAAACATTAGAAAAATTGAATTGAATCAGCTAGGGTTTGTTTTAGAACTTTGTATATATCTTTTTCGGTAGCTTTTATTGTTTGTAAATGCACTGAGATAAAGTGTCATTTGAGGCATGCTTGGGATCCTGCACATTTTGTGCTTGATTGTACTCGCACTATATTATAAAGTGCCATGGGGGGGTTCGATGTTTTCTTTGTTTGTCATCTACCTTTTTCAAGTGAGTGTTCCTTCCACGACATTAGACTCATGATGTGTGTCAAGAGAGTGATCCTTCCACGCCACCATCATTTATATGTGTTTCTACGTTATTCATCATGCAGTGTTTCTGGTGCAGAGCACCCTAGGGTTTCTCGCTCCAAGCCCTAGTAATGGTCAGAGTGATCATGGAGTAGATCACGGTTAGCAGGCAACTATCTTCCTAAACCCTAATAGCTCGTAACTCCTAGCACGAAGGTGGTTAAACAAACAAACCGATGACATTATACTCATCGCACAGTCACAGGAGATCAGCAGTTAAGTGGAAATAGGGTGCGATGACGCGACGTTAGTGTATCGCAAAGTCGGCAGATGCTCAGCGGTTAGGATGAAACAGCTCGCGATGAAGCGACAATAGTTATCGCAAAGTCGGAAGATGATCAGCGGTTAAGTGGAAATAGTTTGCGATGATGCGACAAGGCTTATCGCACAATTGGCAGATGATCAGCGGTTAAGTTAATAGGTGTGGCGACAATGCGACGACAGTGTATCGCCAAGTTGCAAGGTAATCAACGGTTAAGTCCATAAGTGTGCGAGAGCACGACAACAGTCTATCGCGTGATCATAGGGAAATCGTCAGCTCGGTTCAAAGCATTGCGGGTGCGCGATAATGATGCATCGCACAGTCGCAGGATAACTGGCAGCTCGGTGACAAGCGTTGCGAGAGTGTGACAATCATGGATCGCCAAGTCGCAGAACAACAGGCAACTCAGTTAGAAGTGATGCAAGCGTGTGACTACAATGCACCACAGGGTCGCAGGTTGATTGGTAGCTCATTGAAAAGTGTTGCGGGTGCGCGACAATAGTGAATCGCATAGTCGCAGGATAACAGGCAATGACGTTTACAAGTATTGCGATACCGTGACTATAAGGAAGATTGACTTGTCAACAGGGAAGTTAAAAATTTAGGTACGACAAAAGAAAAGGGAGGATGCCATGGAGGAAAATGCTGTCCACGTCGACAACCATGTTGATGATGATTTGATGACAGTTGCAGGAGGAAGATGAAGAGCCGAGGCAGTTAGAATCCTCAGGCGGACAGGTAACCTAGGAATGGTTCTGAATCAAGAACAGGCTGAGATATAAAATAAAGAACCATTTTGGAATAAGTTGGAGAAGTTAGAGACTGAGGAGGCTAGCATAGAAGATTTGAGTTTATATTGTAATTTTCTGGTTTTCAATAAAGAATAGTTTCCTGTGTTTTCTGTGTGTGCTTCTATTGTGTGCAGACTTTTGTAGAGTAGGATTTTGAATTCAATCAAGTCTCATGGATGCTTTTTGACTCTTATAATCCATCCTATGGAGTGTGACCGTCAAGAAGCATCCCTCATGTATTTTTATTCTGTTTTTGTGTTTGGTATTGAGAAGAGGCTAGTCAGAATCATAGACAAGTCCTAGGCGGGCTAAATGGTCCGGCTAGGGAACTTGTAGGAGAGAGAGATAGTAGGAGAAGGTGCATGAATGACTTTAATCAGTCATGGAGAGGAAGATAAGGTAGAGAGTGAAGCATTTTGGTGGGCAGGAAACCTAAGAGAGAGGCAGTATAGAAATCCTTCTAGTTAGGGTCGGTGAGTAACCCTAAGAGACTCGAGTGTGAGTCTAGAGGATCCTGAAATGAATAGGGTCCAAAGTGAGATTCCTAATAGAAAGTAGGAGTCTACAGGAGAAAGGTGACCTCCCCATCAGATTGGTATCAGAGCCCAGTTAAAGAATTGGGTTTGAAATTTGTAGATGTTTCAAAGTACTAAGGAACCAGTAGGAGAATCAGCCATGGTGACAAATGTAGAATTGGCTAAAGAGGTGAATGAGCAGAAGGAGAGGAATAGACTCCTTGAGGAAATGCTAGAGTTAATGAGAAAACAACTAGAGGATATTGCTAATAAAGTAGCTGAAGAAGCAGAGAGTTCCAGTAAAGGAAAAAATGTTGCACAGGAGGATGTTATACCAGAACCAGACCCTCCTATGCCAGAAGAACCATTCTTGAAGGCTATCAAGGCACTAGGTGGAAAGGCATTAGGATTACCAGTACTTGCTGGAAAAATGGATTCTGAACTGATAATGGAATGGATTGAAGGAATGGAGAATCATTTTGATTGTGAGGGAGTGACTGAAGAACAGAAAGTGAAAGTTTCTAAGTCTAGATTGAGAGGAGCAGCCTTAACTTGGTGGAAATTCATCCAAGAAGAAAGAGAAAGAGAAGGTAAAAAGCCTATTGCAAATTGGCAGGCTATGGTGTCAAAA
>MU226735.1:227595-249879 GCA_018584345.1 Thuja plicata
GGAGATATGTAGAGCAATGCACAGTTTGTCAGAAGGCAAAGGGGACCTCTACAAATGCTGGTTTGTATCAACCACTACCCATACCAGATAGGCCTTGGAAATTTTTGAGTATGGATTTTATTGTGGGATTACCTAGGACAAAGACTGGTTATGATAGTATTTTTGTTGTAGTAGAAAGGTTCAGCAAAATGAGCCATTTTATGCCTTGTAAGACCACAAATGATGCCAGTTATATTGCTCACTTATTTTTCAAGGAAATAGTTAGAATTCATGGTTTGCCAGTAAGCATAGTGTCTGACAGAGATGTCAAATTCATGGGTCATTTTTGGAAGACCTTATGGATAAGATTGGGAACTAATTTGTCCCACAGTTCTTCCTACCATCCTCAAACAGATGGTCAGACAGAATTTATCAACAGAGTGTTGGGAAAATTTCTTAGATGCTTGACAAAGGAGTATGGACAAGCCTAGGATCAAGTGTTGCCACAGGCAGAATTTGCTTATAATGATAGTGTTAACAGGACTACAGGGAAAAGCCCATTTCAGATTGTATATGGGATGCATCCACGAGGAGTTTGTGAACTCAGAGAGTTAAAATGATAGGAAGTGATAAGTGGACATGCTGATGACTTTGCACAGTCTATGAAGGAGATACATGATCAGGTGAAGAAGAATCTGATTGAGGCAAATCAAAGATTAAAAGAGAAGGTGGATGAAGGAAGGAGAGAATTCCAATTTCAAATTGGAGATCTGGTAATGGTACATCTGAACAAAGCCAAATTACAGAAGGGGATTCCTACTAAGCTGCAAATGAGGAGAATAGGTCCCTGCAAGATATTGGAGAAATATGGGCAGAATGCCTATAAAATTGATTTACCTAACAATTTGGATATGTCACCTATTTTTAATGTGCAGGATCTTATTCCATACAGAGGACTAGTGATACCTAAGAGTACTCCACAGATGGAAATAGGGAAAGATGTTCAGGATATGCGGGTGAAAGCTAAGTCAAAGTTGCAAGCAAAGAAAATCCTGGATTCACGAGTTCAAAAGACAACTCGACGAAGGGTATACAAAGAATACATAGTAAAATGGTTAGGGTTACCAGAAGCAGAAGCTACATGGATGGACGAGGAAGATGGAATAAAACAAGGAATTAGTTTGGCATTGTTGCCGACTAATTCAAACTAATTTCTCCTTGTTAGAGGGGGGAGTATGGTGCAGAGAACCCTAGGGTTTCTCGCTCCAAGCCCTAGTAATGGTCAGAGTGATCATGGAGGAGATCACGGTTAGCAGGCAACTATCTTCCTAAACCCTAATAGCTCGTAACTCCTAGCACAAAGGCGGTTAAACAAACAAACTGATGACATTATACTCATTGCACAGTCGCAGGAGATCAGCAGTTAAGTGGAAATAGGGTGTGATGATGCGACATTAGTGTATCACGAAGTTGGCAGATGCTTAGCGGTTAGGATGAAACAGCTCGCAATGAAGCGACAATGGTTATCGCAAAGTCGGCAGATGATCAGCGGTTAAGTGGAAATAGTTTGTGATGATGCGACAAGGCTTATCGCACAGTCGGTAGATGATCGGCGGTTAAGTTAATAGGTGTGGTGACAATGCGATGATAGTGTATCGCCAAGTCATAAGGTAATTGGCAGTTAAGTCCATAAGTGTACGAGAGTGCGACAATAGTCTATCGCGTGATCACAGGGAAATCATCAGCTCGGTTCAAAGCATTGCGGGTGCGCGATAACGATGCATCACACAGTCGCAGGATAACTGGCAGCTCGATGACAAGCGTTGCGAGAGCGCGACAATCATGGATCGCCAAGTCGCAGAACAACAGGAAACTCAGTTAGAAGTGATGTGAGCGCGCGACTACAATGCACCGCAGGGTCGTAGGTTGATCGGTAGCTCGTTGAAAAGCATTGCGGGTGCGCGACAATAGTGAATCACACAGTCGCAGGATAACAGGCAATGAAGTTTATAAGTATTGCGATACTGTGACTATAAGGAAGATTGACTTGTCAATAGGGAAGTTAAAAAGTTAGGTACAACAAAAGAAAAGGGAGGATTCCACGGAGGAAAATGTTGTCCACGTCGACAACCATGTTGATGATGATTTGATGACAGTTGCAGGAGGAAGATGAAGAGCCGAGGCAGTTAGAATCCTCAGGCAGACAGGTAACCTAGGAACGGTTACGAATCAAGAACAGGCCGAGATATAAAATAAAGGAAAGAACCATTTTGGAATAAGTTGGAGAAGTTAGAGACTGAGGAGGCTAGCATAGAAGATTTGAGTTTATATTGTAATTTTCTGGTTTTCAATAAAGAATAGTTTCCTGTGTTTTCTATGTGTGCTTCTATTGTGTGGAGACTTCTGTAGAGTAGGATTTTAAATTCAATCAAGTCTCATGGATTCTTTTTGACTCTTATAATCCATCCTATGGAGTGTGACCGTCAAGAAGCATCCCTCATGTATTTTTATTTTGTTTTTGTGTTTGGGATTGAGAAGAGGCTAGTCAGAATTGTAGACAAGTCCTAGGCGGGCTAAATGGTCCGGCTAGGGAACTTGTAGGAGAGAGAGATAGCAGGAGAAGGTGCATGACTGACTTTAATCAGTCATGGAGAGGAAGATAAGGTAGAGAGTGAAGCATTTCAGTGGGTAGGAAACTAAGAGAGAGGGAGTATAGAAATCCTTCTAGTTAGGGTCGGTGAGTAACCCTAAGAGACTCGAGTGTGAGTCTAGAGGATCCTGAAATGAATAGGGTCCAAAGTGAGATTCCTAATAGAAAGTAGGAGTCTAGAGGAGAAAGGTGACCTCCCCATCAGTTTCTTGGTAGTCTAACTCAGTGTACCTATCATGCCTCTCCCTACTCAGCATAATGGGGGGTATCTCCTATTGGTTCTAATTCTTCCTTAGTTCGACGGAGTGTTCTATGTATTCAGTATTTGTTCCTATGTACTAAGTGGATGTAGTGGCTAGGTACCTATGCATTTCAGTGAGATGGATCATTTAGCATATGGACACTCTTTCATTCCTTTTTTAGAGGCATCCTTCCATCTTTGATTGATCATCTCTTCAGGTTTTGTTTACAGTTTTCTCTACCTGATCATGTTCTATTGCAATGGAGGTTCCAACAGTTTTTTTTTTACAGTGTTTGCAACTTCATGCTTCCAAGGTGTTCTACATGTTCTTCCTTTGTTTCTATTTTTTGGGACATTCTCTAGTTTGGAGGCTTCTTCAGTCCTTCAATAGGCTTTATCTCTTTTCGGAGAGACATTTTTCCCATTGGTTTTTCTCATTTTTCTCCTTTTTATAGAGATTTTTTGTACTTGGGTACCTGATCATGCCTTGTTGTCGGGACCCATTTCTTTATTTTTGTAGTTGTTTCTAGGTTTTAGCTACTCCATAAGTCTATCTTAAGGGGGGTGTTAGAGTAATAAGTTATTTCACTTATTATTTAAATCATTTTGATTTAATTATTAAGTCACTTATTATCTTTCTTTTACTTAAGCTAAACTTTAGGCATATAATAATTAATTATTTTATTAATTATTATGAATCCTAGATATTTCCCATTTAGGGTTTCCCTTTTAAGGTTTTGGTATCATTTTATAAGGATTCTCTCTTTGTAAATTATTCATTAATTGAGGATGCTATTGCATTGAGAGTTTTTCTCCATTGTTTGCACAATATGTTTCCTCTTCTATCGATCTATCATTTTTTGCCTCCATAGCTTTTTTTGCTTTGCTCTTTCTATGAAAGTTTTGCATGTAGGTGATTCTTGGGAGTTGTGGGTTGATAGTTTTCATCAACTCCAATAGATATGATTAAATTATCTTCTTACTTAAGAGTATTTTAAAATTGAATTCTTTATCCAAAATTGACTTATCCACTTCTAATGGTTGTGAAACAAAAATATTCCCACTTTAATATTTTCTTTTCTCTTTCCTTTTTTGTTACATAAATTGTTGTTTTATATTTAAAAAATTTCACATTTAAAAATTGAATTCTAATGAAGGACTATTAGAGTAATTTAGTAATTACTCTTTTGTGCTTAAGTTATACTTAGGCAACTTTCTATTTTCTGAGAGTTTCCTTTTTAGGGCTTCGGTATCCTTTATAAGGAATCACCGCTTAATTTTATTTACTGAGTTTTTACATCAGTTTGTAAATCATAGAAACATATTATCAATATATTGTTTTCTTAAGCACACGATGTCTCTGGCTTTTTGGCCTCCATAGATCCTTCTATCTTCTTTCTTTTACTTCTGTTTATGTAATAGCTATGCATGCAGGTGTTCTTGGGAAGATTGCAGTTTAGCAATCCTAACATGGTATCAGAGCCACTCTGCAGCTGGTTGTTCGTTCTTTGTTGAAGCAGCGAGGGTTTGAAGCTTTCAGAGGCTTTTTCGGCATTTGTTTATTGGTTCTGGGGGGTCTCTATTTTTGGAGGCATTTTGGGCCCAAATGAACACTGCCATTGCGTCCAGAAGGCCCAAAAACCCTAGAAAACATATAAGGTTTGTCCGATTTGGACACCGAGGCCTCTTGGAAATTTTTTCGGCCTCCTGCGGGCCGTACGACATAAATTTTGAGGAAAATCATTAAAAAAAAATGCATTTTCTTAGTTTTTTTTGCGCGCGCTGTGTTTTTGGAAATGCGCCGCCGCAGGGCCACCACCGCGCCACCGCGGCCTGGCCCCCGGCTGCGCCTTCACCGCAGTCTTGGTGGTCCTCCTCATGTGCCCCCGCTATAGCGGCCCCGCCGCCACTCTTCGCCGCGGGTTTCTGTTTGCATTGCGGCCCGCGCCGCTCTTCTCCCTGGCGCCCTCTTTGCAGCGGCACCGCCACTCAACCGGCCCCAGCTGCTCCGCCGCTTCTCTGGCATCGCGGCCCTCCCGCCGTCCTCAGCGGCCCCGCCGCCCTTAGCGGCTTCGAAACCGGGCCACCCGGCCTCAGCTCAGCCGGTGACAGTGTTTTTTGTAGCCCCCGTGGGCATTTAGTCAAGGCCGCCGGTCATATGGGGAATCAGGGGCTGTGGCCCAGCTCCCGGAGCGCGCCATGCACCCAGGGGCTTATTTTTTTAGCCCCCGGGGCCCTTTTGGAGCTTTTTTGGGGGTACCTGTCTGTTTTCTCTTTACAGGGAGCATACGGGGGTATTTTTCTGACTTCCATATACCGTCGGAAAGCTCTTTCTGAGAAATTTTTGATGGTGGAGGTTAGGGTTTTTGGTTCCACCGTTTCAACAGCTTTTTTTGCTGTTGAAGTCTGATGTCTTGTTTTGCCTTCCGGGAGTCATATCTGGCTCATCCGGACTCCTTTTTCGGCAAACGAGATATCGTCGGAAAGCTGGTTCGGTGTGTTATTCAGTGGCAGAGGTTATTTTTCAGATTATACTCTGGGTTTTCACTCCTTTGTGTTTGGCAGTTTATGCCCTCTAGTGGTGTGCTTGGTTCTACAGGTCTGAGGATCTCTTCTTCTGAGTTCATAGCTCACTCTTCTTTCTAACTTCTGAGCTTGCATGCTCTTTCTAATGCATTTTTTTCTGTAAACACACTGAGATAAAGTGTCTTCTTCTGCATTCTTGGATCTTGTACACCTGGTTCTGTTGATGTACTCGCACTGTGTTATAAAGTGCCATGGGGGGTTATGATGCATTTGCCGCTTTAGGCGCATCCACTCTTGTCAAGTGAGCGTACCTTCCATGACATTAGCCCATGTAGTCTGTGTCTATGACACCGCCCTTTATCCTATGTGTGTACTTCTGTTGCACTATTGGTGTTCCTGGTTCTTCTTCTGCAGCTATTTCTGGTACTGTATTTCAGTGTTCCTGTCACCTCTCCTAGTTCAGCATTATGGGGGGGTTCACTTGTTGGTTCTATTGCTTCCTGGTTCGATTGATCAGCTCTTCAGACATTTGTCTTCTCTACCTGGTCATGCACTTCAGTGGGGGTTCTAGCAGTATCTTCTGACAGAGTTTTTCAGACATGCTTCGGAGATGCTTCTTGCTCTATTCTTGTTCCTTTCTCTGGGACACCTTTTTCTCTAGATTGAAGGTTTTCTTCATCTAGTTTGCTTTCTTGTTTTGGGTACCTGATCAGGCCTCGTTGCCGGGACCCTTCTTTCCTGCTTTCTGCAATAGTTTAGCAGTTTTTCTTCTCCCTAAGTTACACTTAAGGGGGGGTGTTAGAGTAATTTAGTAATTACTCTTTTGTGCTTAAGTTATACTTAGGAAACTTTCTATTTTTTGAGAGTTTCCTTTTTAGGGCTTCGGTATCCTTTATAAGGAATCACCGCTTAGTTTTATTTACAGAGTTTTTACATCAGTTTGTAAATCATAGAAACATATTATCAATATATTGTTTTCTTGAGCACACGATGTCTCTGGCTTTTTGGCCTCCATAGATCCTTCTATCTTCTGTCTTTTTCTTCTGTTTATGTAATAGCTATGCATGCAGGTGTTCTTGGGAAGATTGCAGTTTAGCAATCCTAACAAGGGCTACTCCACCAAACAAAAACAACACAATAATAACACAAAAATTGCAATAAGAAAATATGTGATTTTTATTACTTCAAATGAAAATGGAAATGCAATTTTAACACTTACAAAATATCAGCAACTTAGGCGTTACAATTTGCAAGCTAGAACTATAAATTTTTCTTCTTAAGCTTTGTAATTATTGAGCGTTGTTTTGACACAAGCCGACTTGCTAGGATCTTGAGATTTGATTTCCTCTCTTGAAAGAATAACGAAGTTATTCCCAAGGTTCTCCGGGGTCGGGTCACAACCTGCTTGGTTACTCAGTTGAAGATAAATGTGAATGTTCACAAGGAGGCCTTTGCTGCTATGTTCAAGACATCAAACTACAAAACACTTTTGTTCTTTTTTGGTATTTTTTGCTTTAACATATATGGTTGTTGTAAATAAAATGCAATTTTGTATTTTCAAGATGTGGATTTTCAGAATTAAAGACAAAATTTGAAGAGATTAAAGTAACGAGGAATAAAACAAAGTGCTAAAAATGAAATCCTACTGACATAAACCATTGTAAATCCTTCCTTGCGAATTGAATGGTGAAGAGATTCAGAACAAAACCCCAAAGCATAAATCAGACCAAGTCACAATTCAATACCCCACGAATGCAAGCGTTTGGAGAGAAGATGAACTCACTCATGTAAGATATTCAAAATCTGTCAAATCATGAAGCCACCAAGGTGTGAGAACCCACGAGACAAATTTATCGTAAAGCCCAAAGATGATCTCTTGCACGCATTTGTCATAGCAAGGTAAATAAACAACAACAAACTCCAACTAAAAGGAACGTGAATCCAAAGCACAATAAACAAGAGGCTCTTTGAAAATAATGAATAATGCAAGCATACATCTAATAATTTCACATAGGTAGCAGCAATTCACACACCACAAATGAAGCACCAGATGTAGATTTTTGTTGTATTTAGAATTTGACCCCATTTACATTGCTATTGATTCCAATATATAGAGTTTTGATCCACAAACTCTAAATGCCAAAATTAGGGCATCAGAGAGTCTAAATTAATGAAAATAAACTAAAACTAAAAATTTTCTGAAAGAAAATTATTTCTAACTGATACTAAATAACTTGCATGGATTCTTAATCCATTTACAAATATTTTTCCATACAAGAAGGATCAAACTCGCCAAGAAAAGAGAGAGAAAGAAGATAGGGTTTCTCTACATGCAGCTGAAGTCTTCTTCTTGATCTTGGAGTTCTCCCTTGGAATCTTCATCTGAGATTCTCTCTATGGTGGGAACTGATAGGGGACCCTCAGTCCTTCAAAAATGAACTCTAGTTGGGCACCCATCTGATCTGGAGTTCAAAATCCATGAAAAAAAGTGATCTCACTGGAAAAACCCAGAATTTTGGACCCCGACCTCTCCTCCAAAAATCTCCAAGTGTCAAATTTTTTTAAGTGTCAGAATAAAATGTTAGTAATAATTGAGAGGGGGGGGGGGTGAATCAGTGACCTTAAAAATTAATCCTTAAATCAACCCTTCAAACTTATAACCACAAATTATGTCTCAATTATTTTCTATCCTACAAGATGAATACCATGAAATACTTATATCAATTTTCTACTTGTCAGATTTCTCTATTAAACCTTCTTCTGTATGTTTACCAATAAGAATTCATCTATTTACTGAAACACAGTAAATATGCAGAGTATACCGATTAATCCAGAATCAACTATGTAAGATACAAAACAGTAAAGAAATGAATCATACACACATAACACATGGATTTTTAACATGGAAACCCTGTTAAGGAAAAAACCACTTGGACTAGTACCCCAAATGTTCACTCTTCTAAAGTGAGTCCTATTAAGAGACAACCCTGTTAAAGGTTACAAACACACTATTAGGTGTGACTTGTTAGAGGATTTAGAAATAGTTTGTCAACTAGTATCTAGCATCTAATGCTACTTTTGTGATCAAACTTTTTGATACTCATTGGGATGTATCTCAATTGAGAAAGACTTTTAAGTCCTTCTCAGTTAAGAGGCTTATATGCTTCAATGGTTAAACTAAAATACTAATGATCTATTCATACATACAACTCAATTGCATATTTTCAGATCTATTGTAGGTCCATTACTTCACTGATCAATATAATCAAATATATACCTTTGCTCCACACTTGTTATTCTCTATGATGCTTGTCTCACTATTCGTCGATGTCTATAGAATATAGCTCTTCATTTAGCTTGTTGATCAGGACTGAAATGAAGACTTTCTTCTCCTTCAGATTTCCTTTAGCATCTTTCCTCTTCTCTTGTTCAACTCCCCCCCCCACACACACAATTCGTAATGAATTGAGTTTGTCTCTTATAGACATGATTTCCTCTTTTCTAGGCTTTCTTGATCTTGGTGTGTTCAAAAATATTTGCCAATAGATTTAAAGAAAATCTCCAATCTGATCTCGTAGAGATCTTCTTGCCAACTGGACAAAGTAGCTTTAAATCAATTACTTATCTACAACTTTATCTAGATGATTAAAACAATGATAAGTATCTGTTAACTCTATATTTAGCTTCTTGATAGCTAAGCATTTTTGTCATTTTATGAACTCTCTATTCTGTTGGTCAACACTTCAGTTTGTCATCGGTGACAACTCAATGTTCTATTAGTGTGACTTTAGTTCTTATCGGGATCTCTATCCTTGTCTTTTTCGTCGAGAAACACTAAAATTCTACTCGTCGGGGTACTCTATGTTTTGCTCATCGGGCAACACTGTAACTCTGCTCGTCGGTAATGCTGTAGATTTCTTCGTTGGGAAACACTGTGACTTTGTTCTTTTACTCTAACCGTCGGGTGCACTTCATCGGTGTATGTAGTCACTTAGTGAATACTTGACTTGTATGCATTACTGATAGCATAGTCTTTGATTCATCAATTCTTTGAAGTCTTTGGCAGTATTATAATGACCATATAGATTATATCAAGTTGACATCAATGAAAATACAATACATTAATTGATTTAATGCCTTGCATGATCATCAAATTAACATCTTCAAACATTCAATCAGTTACATGACATCAATCTCTCCCTTTGGCATTGATGGAAACATACTTCAATATCATACTATACTATTGCTAATACAATATGAAATATAAAATTTCATCAAGCTTTCCTAATGTATCTATTACAAATGTTTGGCTATCGGTAAGCTCAAATAGCTTTGAATTGATTCTTGCAGCTTTCTATCTGTCTTCAATCCCTTCACTCAATAGATGTATGATTTTTCTTTCTCTGATGTGATGTGCTCTCCTTCTGTGTCAAACTCTCTCCCTTTGACTGTTCTCCTTTCTTTTTATGTTTTCTCTCCCTTTCTATTTTCTCCCCCTTTTCTGATTTCTTTTCTTTCTTTGGATAATCTCTCCCTGAGATGATAATGGATATATAATCTCTGTATGATAATGAGATATCTCTCTCCCTTTGACAGCTATGCCAAACATCTTGAAAACAATTGTATTTGACAGTTATGTCAAGTGGATCCTTTCTATCCATAATATATTCCTTGAATTTCCCAATTCATCGGTAATACCTCTGTTGCTCAGAGTAGATAAATACCTAGCTGTGTATAGATTTATCTTTGAAGTCCATTTTTCTGCTTGCATCAACATGAATGATATTCTGATAATATGTAGGCTGATGCATTCTTCTAGTTAGCTTACTGACCAGTAGACAAGGGTCTGACCCCTAGTCTCTTTCTTAAGTACTCAAATGCATCCTTGGGCAGTGGCTTGGTGAAGATATCGGCCAATTGTTCCTTTGATTTCACATACTCAAGTATCACCTCCTTTGCCTAAACTTGTTCTCTTAATAATGATACTTGATGGCAATATGCTTTGTTTTAGCATGCATGAATAGATTTTTTGAAATGTTTATTGCACTTTTATTATCACAATAGATAACTACTAGCTCTAAAAATTTCATATGCATACCTTCCAGTAAATGTTTGATCCATGCAATATTTGAGCAGTTTGCAGCAGTAGCAACATACTCTGCCTCTATAGTAGATTGTGAGATACATCCTTGTTTCTTTATGATCCATGTGACAAGTCTGTCACCCATGAAGAATGCTTCTCTAGTTGTGCTCTTCCGGTCATCAATATTTCCAGCCCAATCAGCACCGGTAAAAACCTTAAGTTCAAATTTGCCTTCTCTTTTGTACCATAAGCCATATTCCTCAGTATTCTTCAGATATCTTAGAATTCTTTTCACAGAAGTCATATGTGATTCTCTGGGATTAGCAGAAAATCTAGCAACTATTCCTACTACATGTGCAATATCTAGTCTAGTATGTACAACATACATGAGTTTTCCAATCATTAATCTATACAAAGTCTGATTTACCTCTGATGACTTGTCCTCCTTTGTCAATTTGCATGCAGTTGCCATTGGTGTTCCAACTAGTTTGGATTCTTCCCTCTTGAATATTTTCAATACTTCTTTGATGTACTTGGATTGTGTGGTGAAAATACCTTCATCTTGTTGCATGATCTGCAGACCAAGAAAGAACTTGATCTCTCCAAACATAAACATCTCAAATTCTTTTCTCATCTCATTTGCAAATGATTTGCATAGAATATCATTGCCTCCAAATATGATGTCATCAACAAATATCTTAGCAATCAAAATGTTAGCATCAGTATCTTCCTTCAAGTAAAGATTATTGTTTTCATTAGTTCTTACAAATCCAATACTTATAAGATAGGAATGAAGTCTTTCATACCAGGCTTGAGGTGCTTGTTTCAATCCATATAGGGATTTTTGAAGTCTACATACCATGTCCCTTTTGTCTGGATCAACAAACCCTTCTAGTTGTTCAATGTACACCTCTTCTTCAAGTATTCCATTCAGGAATGTAGACTTGAAATCCATTTGATATACCTTGAATCCTTTATATGTAGCATAAGCAAGTAATATTCTTACTCCTTCTAGCCAAGCAACGGGTGCAAAGGTTTATCCATATTAAATTCCTTCTTCTTGTGCATACCCCTTGCATACTAGTCTTTCTTTATTTCTTGTGACTTCTCTGTTCTCATTCATCTTGTTCATGAATATCCATTTTGTACCGATGACATTCTTGTCATCTGGTCTTGATACCAGTGTCCATGTGTTGTTTTTCTCTATCTGTTCAATCTCTTCATTCATAGTACTTATCCATTCATGATTATCTAGTGTAGCATTGACAGATTTGGGTTCATAATCACAAATAAGACATCTTGTATTTAGAGACTTACTTTTGGTTCTCATACCAGCCTTTTTATCTCCTATGATCTGATCTTGTAGATGATTCCTTCTGAAATATCTTGCAAGTATAGGTACAATTATTTGTCTATCACCTTGATCATCATTTTGTTCTCCATCAATTTGTGCATCATCTTGAGCAATATTCTGATCATCGGTATTTGTAGCCTAATGCTCAGGTGAAATGATCTGTTGTTCGGGAGCTCTACATTGTTGGTAGGGTAGAGTGTCAAGTTCCTCATTGTAAGTGAACTTATTATAGTCCTCTAGTTCTTTAGTGCTTTCCTTTTCATTCTTCTCTGCAAATTCATCTATCTTTACATTTTCACTTTAAACAATTTTGTTAAAGGCTTTGTTTAGACATTTATAGGCCTTTCTCTTGGTAGAATACCCTAGAAAAAATCCTTCATCACTCTTAGAGTCAAGTTTTCCATTTTTATCATCTTTTAAGATATAACATTGACTACCAAAAATTTTGAAATAACTTACATTGGGTATGTATCCATACCATAGCTCACAAGGTGTCTTTTTGGTGTCTTTCTTCAATTGTATTTTGTTTAATGTGTAAATAGTAGTTGAGACAGCTTCCCTCTAGAAGATTTGGGTGATGCCTTTCTGTATCATCAGTGTCCTTGAAAAATCAACTATGGATCTGTTCCTTCTTTCAGCAATTCCATTCTGCTATGGTGTTTTTGGTGTAGAGACATGTCTTTTGATTCCATGCTCATTACAAAAGTTAGTGAATTCATCTGATGTAAATTCCCCTCCTCTATCTGATTTTAAGCATTTTAACTCCTTACCACTTTGCTTCTCAATCATTGCTTTGTACCATTTAAACATCTTAAATGCTTTTGATTTATCTTTTAGAAACATGACTGTCATTATTCTAGAGTAATTATCAACAAAGAGAATAAAATATCTATCTCCGTAATAACTCTTTGTCCTCATAGGACCACATAAATCAGTATGGACTAATTCTAGAATTGCATTAGATGTATGGGTTTTTCTTTTTGTTGCGCCACTTTTGGTCTGCATATCTTTCAGACACAGTGGATGTTTGATGTGTAGTAGTGCTCTTGAAATCTTTGTGTAAGCCCCAAGTCTAAGTCTAGCTATCCTCTTAGGCTAGGAGGCCTTTATCAGATTTCCCTAAATTGCCTTCTCTTTTGTGAGCTGGGGGGAATTGGTCTCTGAGATCGTGTTTCATTGGTTAAGTTAAGTTCCTGAATCTGGTAAAGGTCATGTTTTGAAGGATTCTAATATTGGTGTTGTATGCAGTTGAAATTTTTGCCTTAAAAATTCCCCTTGTCAGCAACGGTGAAAAATTGGTTCCGATCTTCTCCTTGGCCGAAAATCACCTGCAGAGTGTGTTTTCCACAACAAACAGAATTTACAGTATCAAAGGTAAGTGGAAGTTGAAAATGAGAGATTTGGGAATATAAAAACTTTGGGCTTTCAGATCAAATCTATTTTAGGCAAAAGAAATGATTGAGCAAGGAGGAATTCAAGATACAGGCTTACTGGTGAAAAAGCGAAAAAGGGCTTCTCCGCTACTCCAACAAGCAGGTTTCAACCTGCGGGGTATGTTTTCTGCCAAACCGTTAAAATGGAAGATTTTTGAAGAATAATAGATCTCTTGAGTAATTGAAGGTATAAAAAAAGATGATGAAATCAATACATTCCATTTTAGCATCTCAACGAGCTAAATTTCTTCCTCAGTGGATTTTTGAGTAGAGGGCATTCCAAAGGCATTTCTCAGCCGAAAGGGAAGTGGAAAAGTGATTTTATGCTACCTCCAGAAAGTTACCGTTACGGTTACTAAAGTGAAAGGATGTTTCTTAACGACCCATAGGGGTAAAGTAATTAATTCAAATAAATCCGTTTTACTCCATAATGGACTTTCTCATTAATGTCTTAGTCTTTTCATTCATGTGGTGCGGGAAGTCAGCCGTTAAACGGTAAGAATTCAAAAGTTATAAAATCAACAAAGTATTCTAGACATGAGCTACCATCTGTTTAACAAATTATCTAAATCTAAAGCTCTCGACTATAGTTATTCCCTACTCCTGTGTTCTTGCAAGGTATCCCTTATCCCAAGTCAGAATCAATTGAAGTATGACTACTAGATTTATGGGATTTGATGGGATGAATGGAATCACATCTGATTGGCATAAAATTACAGACACTTCCTTGAAGTTCTTTCATATGCAGAACTTTTAGAGCAGATTGAAGTCAGACCAGATGCACCCTGTTACAAAGAAGTTAAAAGAGAGTGGGTTAGTAGAAGCTGTTGGTTTTCCTGTTGCCATCCAAGCTCCTGAGCTTGTTTGAGAGTGCATATCTTGATATAATCCAGATACCAAGAAGATCCTCCTTCCCAACGACACGGTGCTTCTATCCATTGATAAATATTTTGTCTAGAACTCCTTGCGCATTCCAGAACAGGATTAATATTCAGAAATGACATATAGTCAGGCGGTTACCGAATATGGAGCAAAGAAGGCAGTGTGGAAAAAGGAAATAATGAAGTCATGGTTTCAAGAGTTGAGGAGTGCCAAAGGAAAATTTCCCAAAACATTATATGGCACGAACCTAAAGCCAAAAATTATAGAAATCTTAGGGCTGCTCCATAGGATCTGAGGTGAGAGTGATGCACTGAACTTTGTTGAGAACCATTTCTTCTTAGTCCAGGTGATCTGTTCTCAACACCATTTCATCGATTGGGCTCTTATGGTAAGAAAAAATCTCTCCAGTGCCCTCAGTAAAGCTAAGCTCCAGAATGAGTTCTACATGTCTTCAATCCTTATGTATATTGGCCACCATTCAAATTTGGCCAGGGCTTCCTAGATTAGAAGATTTCCCGGATGATGTCAAAAGCTATGAATTTTTCCCATGTCTACAATTACATAACAGTTATGTTGAATATCTCAAAGTTAATGATACATTCACAATGAGACTGTGTAGGGAGCTACAAGGTTGCTCGGAAAGGAGAATTTCTCCTAAATCCATGACTTTTATTAGCCAGTTTGGGTGTTTTTTCATTCAATTTGTGTATTTCTCATATATTTATCTTGCAGGATTTGATGACTTCCCTTTGAAGTTGCCCAGATATCCCGATGATATGATCATGCTGGTCGAGGTAATGAGGCAGGCACTCCAAGTGAACCTGATCCGTACTGATGCTAAGAAGAAGGGCTATGACTTCCCAATGACCACTGGAGCTTACAGTTTTGCATCTCGGTCTAAGAAAAGAATGTTCTGAAGACATTTTTGAAGAGATTCCAGTTGGATACATATGATTTCTTGAGGCTGCAGTATGATCTTGTAAATTATCCCTAAGATTCCTTGCAAATGAGTCATGAAATTCATCATGTTGATGATATTGAAGACTATTGGGCTAATTTCAAAGATGACTTAGAAATTCGAGAGAGATTCTACGCCAGGTTAACCATTGAACAAATCAAAAAGTTCAAAGTTAATATTGAAGTGGAGGGGTTGGAAGATGATGGTCAACATATGTATGATAATACATATTTGGAGAAAATAAAGCCACTCCCTATAAGTTATGAGCCCATGCTAGGGTAGGACATTAATGACTTGGAAACCTTAATTGGTGGGATTTATTGAAGAACAGAGAAGTGGGTCGAATGGACTATAGGCAGAAGAAAGAGGTCAAAAAGGAAGCCTCCTTCTCAGCGAACCCCAACAACAGATACTTCGAGAACTGCAACAACTACTTTAGTAACAATCCCAACTATGGACAAAGGTTCATCTCAGCCAGCTGGTGGAGTTGATGAGCCTCCTGAGAAAGAGGTCCAACCAAAGAAGACATGTGGAGAAGGCCCACTTCCAGAAATTGGGTTGACATAAGATGTAGTTTCTACAGACCTAGCCAAGCCAACAAAAGAGCCCACTAAAGGTGTAGAACCTAAGAAATCATCTAAAGCTATGTTGTAGATACACAAGTCGGCACTTCGGCCCAAGATACTCCAAGACGGCGGTCCCGTGTTGTAGTAGAGGTGGGTTAGAATAATTCCAATACCTCAGCCATAGAATCAGATGAGAGGGTTGGGAAGAAAAAAGAAGCTACTCAAGTCATTAGATTGGTTTCCTCTTCTCCAACATCAATGAATCCATTTGCTTCTAGGCCTAAAGATACTCCTCCAGTCATCAAGAAGTTGTTCATAGAAGAGTTGGTTTTTGCTTCCAAAGTTACCAGTGCTTAATCCTTGATAGAACATACTCTAGAGTGTAAAAGGAAGAGAGAGAGGAAGGGACTTTTGGAAAAGATACTCTCTCACAAGCCTTGCAACCCAACACCACAATGGATAAAGAGAAGAAAGTGAAGACAATGTCTACACTGGGTTGAGACCTTGAAACAAGGCATTTAACTATTGAGGTGGCCAAGCCTACAAAGGAAGGAAGAATCAAAGATATGACCGCCTCTAATTTTTAATTGCAGTCATTTGACATGGGGCTTTCTCGGCATGGCACCAAGGTCTATTGGTGGAAGTCCACAAATGTGGTAATAGAGGAGGAGCTTGAGGAGCTCAAAATTGCTAAAGTTAAACTTAAAGTAGAAGTAGCTGAGCTAACTAATTTCATCAAACAACTCATCATCCCGATAGCAAGTATTCCCGGTGTCCAGACCACTTTTGATCCCAGTTCTGTGGAGAACCAAGCCATCCTATCCAAGTTACAAGAGGATAGAAACTTTGGGAAGATCAGTAAGAGATGGATTAAGAGGCTTGAATCTTAGGGACTGGTAGTTGTTGAAAAAATGGGAAATGCTCTCTTAAGGCTGGAAACAGAGAGAAAAAATATTGAAAAGAATTTGTAGACTCTCACTTCAGAAAGAGTGAGATGTCAAGAATGCATAGTGATGTTGCACGTGGTGGTTAAAATGAAGACCAAGGAGGCACTAAAGGCCACAATATTATAGAAAGGAGATGAGCCTCTAATCAAATGGCTTCAAAGCCTAAAATTTAAGATCAAGATGATTATCCAAGCTGAAACAGGGTTGTAGCAAACAGATGTCAAGATCAAGGAAGAGCAGAGCAAAGATTTCAAAATTCTTCAAGTCCTGCACATGGAATCATAAACAAGTGGTTAGGGAAAAGAAATTATCAGATTGCCTAGTATGCATAAATCATTTTCTGATTATGTGCATAAGTTGGTAGAATAGTCTTCCATCCATTTGGACAAGGTGCCAGAACTTCAGCAGTTGAGTGGATGCGTCTATAAGGCCATGGAAGAGTTGAAGGATCAAACAGATGCAACTAAGAGCCTGGCCAAAGAACATTCCAGGTGGCTCATCAGATATACTAATGTCTATATCAATAGGAATGAAGAGCTCATCCCAATCATCATAGCTATCACCGCCTATAGAGCTAAATTAGAAAAGGGGAAGTAAACTGAAGCTTAGATAGATTCCCTTGTGCTAAATTTTGATAGTATTGTAACGGATAAGCCTTGTTTATCATTTCTAATTGGAGAAGTGGAACCGTTTCGGTTACCCTTTTGTAATGGCCCAACTCTGGGACCCTATATGTACTATTTTCCAAATGAATGAAAAGGTCAGCTAAATTTTGGTGTGAAAGATAGCATTTTGCTGAGTCAAATTTGTATGTCTAAATGTCATTTCTTTAACTGCTCCAATGCATTGCATTTATCTATCTATTAAATTTGAATGTTTCTTTGGAATTAGATTTACAGTTTTTGGTTGAACTAGAATTCTGTATTATGATTTGATACAGTTAATTAGGGGGAAATATGTTGTTATTCTAAGTTTGGGAGATGTTCCTGTGAAATAGATTGATTCATTGTCATTTCATCATTAAATCTCTAAGTCTTGCATTTGCATTTTTGTTATCAGTTACTGTATTACCAGTTTTAAAGAGTCATACGATTGATGAAGCCTTGGAATTGGCTAAAGTTAGAATTGAATCTATCCTTCCTGAGCTATTTCCTATCTAGGTTTAGCTTGGTTTACCTCTTCTGTTCTCGGGTCAAGAACATACCCCTGTTAGAATAGGAAGGATCAATATTCATTGAAGATCATTTAATTAAGGGAGTTGTACCTTTAAATTTAGAGAGAAATTAGTTATTTAGTAACAATTTCCTAACTGTTGTATTCAATTGTTCTTAAATATTTGGGTACTCTAGAGTTAAAGAAAAAAGAACAATCTATTTTCCAACAAATTTTTGGCGACTCTACTAGGGAGACAAACAATCGTTATACTAGAAGCATACCATGAGGAAAGATGGTACTTATCCATGAAAATATAATTCCTATTCTCCAACCGAATCTTGGTTTCCAAGACGATCAAGAGGATCTCATTTCCTCACTAAATACTTTTGTCTGGAAATATAGAAGAAATACTGAGCACTATAGAAATGCTAGTCAAGTACTAGAGCGTGAAGAAGCTAGAACAGAAGCACTTGAAGAAGCCATCCAAAGGAAAAATCTAAGAAGGGAATGACGCCAAGAAGAGTGTGAAGCTAGAGTAGAAAAATAGTTGGTGTTCAATTAGGTGAAAAACTAATCTTTCAAGAACACCTGCATGCATAACCCTGTCACATGGAAGAAGCAAAAGAACAGAAAGAGAAAAAAACTATGGAGGCAAAAAGATAAGAGGCATCATTTTCACATTCAAAAGAATAATCTATTATGAACAATATCTCCGTTGTAAAATATAAAGACGTGATTCCTTAAAAAGGAATCATGAAACCCTAAAAGGGAAACCCTAAGGTTGGCTTAAGCAACTAGAGTGAATAGGTGAGTTAGTAATTAGATCAAAATGATTTAATTAATAACCCAAAATGTCTATTACTCTAACACCCCCCCTTAAGATAAGCTTAGGGAGAAGCTAAAACCCTGGAGACTACTGCAGAAAGAAAGAAAGATGGGTCTCGGCAACAAAGGCCTGATCAGGTACCCAAGTACAAGAAATCTCTATAAAGCGGGGAAATAGAGAAAACCCAGTGGGAATAATGCTACCCCAAAAAGAGATAAACTAGATGAAGGAAACAAAACATCCAATCTAGGGAATGTCCCAAAGAAAGGAACAAGAAAGAGCATGTATAGCATCTCTGAAGCATGAAGCTGCAAAAACTATCAGAAGTAACTGCTGGAACCCCCACTGAAATAGTGCATGACCAGGTAGAGAAGACAAAGTTTGAAGAGATGATCAATTGAAGAGGCGACCTCCAAAAGTAGGAATGAACGAGTGTCTATATAGTAGATGATCCATCTCACTGAAATGCATAGGTGCCTAGCCACTGCATCTGCCTAGTACATAGGAACAAAAAACTAAATACGTAGATCACTCAACCAAACCAAGGAAGCAATAGAACCAACAGGTGAACCCCCCCCATAATGCTGATTAGGGAGAGGTGTGACAAGAACACTGAAATCCAATGCCAGAAAAAACTGCAAGAAGAAGAATCAGGAACACCTATAGTGCAGAAGAAGGTACAAGCACATGATAAAGGGTGGTGTCAAAGTAGAAGAAATGATCTTCTCGACACACATCATGGGGAAAATGTCATGGAAGGGACACTCACTTGACAAAGGTGGATGAGCACATAAGGCAAAAATATCATAACCCCCCCATGGCACTTTATAACTGAGTGTGAGTACAAACAAACTCAAGGTGCTCGAAATCCCAGATATGCAAAAGCCAAGACTTTATCTTAGTGCATTTACAACAAAAATAATGCTACAGAAGAGAAGTATACAATGCTCAAAAAGTCAAAAAGAAGAGTGAGCCATAAGAATAGAAGAAGAGATCCTAGGACCTGTAGAACCCAAGTAATCCGCTAGAGTGCAAAAAAAAAAACTCATAGGAGAAAGAACCTAGAGTAGAATCTGGATAAAAGACCCCTGCCACTGAAAAACTCACTGAACCAATTTTTTGACGATATCTAGTTTGCCAAAAAATGAGTCTAGATGAGCAAGATATAGCTCCCAAAAGAAAAAAAAAACATCGGACTTTGACAATAGAAAACACTGTCAAAATGGAAGAACCCAAAACCCCAACCTCCACCATCAAAAAGATCTTGGAAAGAGCTTTCTGACGATATAAAGAAGTCAGAAAAAGGCCTATGTTTGCTCCAGATAGAGAAAAAACACCAACAGAGGCAAAAAAGAGCACCAAATTTTTTTTTAATAGCCCCTGGAGCTTAAAAAATCTGAGCCCCTAGGCATATGGCGTGCAGGGGAATAAAGGGCGGAGCCCTTGGTCACCAATGTGACCGCGGCTGGGGCAGAGAGGAGCCCGTGGGGCTAAAAGCCCATTGGGCGGTGTCGGCGGCGGAGTAGGGCGGTGGTGGCACCTTCCCCATTACGCTGGCTACAGTTTTTTTAAACCAAAAAAACCTCTTTCTTGGTTTCCGTGCCCGTACGGCCCTAGAAACCAAATTTTTTTGCCTCAGAGCCATGTTGTCCAAAATGGTCAAGTTTTATATGGATTTTGGGGTTTTTGGGTGTTCTGAGCTCAATGGTGATGTTCGTTTGAGCCCAAAGTGACCATAAACAAAGCCCACCTCTAAATCCACATAAATTTTTTTAAAAACTTGAGAAAATTCCTGCTTTTGAAACACTTCAACAAAACAAGAACAGAGAGCCTCAGGAAGGCTCTGATACCATGTTAGATTAGGTCAAAAACTAATCTTCTAAGAACACCTGCATGCATAACCCTGTCACATGAAAGAAGCAAAAGAACAGAAAGAGAGAAAAACTATGGAGGCCAAAAGATAAGAGGCATCATGTTCACATTCAAAAGAATAATCTATTATGAACAATATCTCCATTGTAAAATTCAAAGAGGTGATTCCTTAAAAAGGAATCATGAAACCCTAAAAGAGAAACCCTAAGGTTGGCTTAAGCAACTAGAGTGAATAGGTGAGTTAGTAATTAGATCAAAATGATTTAATTAATAACCCAAAAGGTCTATTACTCTAACAGTTGGAACCCTGGAGCCCAAGAGGTTTCTTAGGAGTGCAAAGAAAGAAGGTGGTACAGACCCAATTTTTGAGAGAATTTCAAACCTTGATTTAGCTATACTTGAGGTGCCCCGTCAAAAGATTAGGAACACTAAGAGAAAAAGTAGACCTCCTTCACCTCCCAAACAATCAATTCTTTTGTCTAGCACTTGTCAAGTGTTAACTTTGCATAGAGTAGTTGCTCCTCTTGTTGTCAATCTAACACCCTATCTACCTCTAGTAGTTATGGCACTTCCTTGTGCCACTGCAGTTGGACCATTGCAATTAGCAGCATATAATCTCCTTCCCTCAGGCTCAAGAAAGAATTTCCCCAAATTCTCTAGAGATGGGAAAGTATCTACAGATGAACACATTGCTGCATTCTTTGCTTCAGTTAATATCTTTGCAGTGTGAGAAGAAGATGTGGCCATCAGATTATTCGTTGAAACCCTTATTGAGGGTGAAACTGATTGGTTTCACCACTTACCCAATTCCTCTATCATAGATTGGGCCTCCATGAGAGCCGCCTTTGAGAGAATATTTAAAACTATTGAAGATGAAGAGGCACTATTGACACAATTGACCTCCATCAAGAAAGAGCCTTCAATCAGTATGAGAGATTTCATGGCTAAATTCAACAAGATTGTAAATCATATTCCAGTAACTAACAGGCCTACTGCAGGGAATTTAAAAACATTCTTCATAAGTGTTATGCCTCCAGACTTCAATTATGATTTAAGAAGGGTGAACCCAGTAGATTTGGATGCGACGCAAAGAACTGCTATAGAACTCAAAGACCACATGATATCGACGGGAAAATGGAAAAGAGAAATACAGTCTAGAGCCTGTACTAGTAACACCACATCATCAGATAAGATGATTCAAAAATTATCCAATGAATTCATCACCTTCAAGAGGCAGCTTCCTAGATTTAATAATCCCTATCAGCGAAAATTTCAAGAGCATCCAGCGAGAAACAATGAAGGGAGGAATGTCGATCGAAAGACATTACAGTTGACTGCTCCACCACAGAGGTTACCTATAGAAGCTCCTCCTAAAAGGGGAAACATGTGTTCCTTCCATTTAACTATAGATCATGATGGAGAAAGTTTTCCTGATGTAGCTTGTGCTTGGCAAATGCATCAAACAGACGAATGGAATGCTAGAATGTTTGGAGTTGAACCAAATTCATATTTGACACACTTCCATGAATCATTCCATCCAAGTTTCTCAAGAATGAGGCCTCAAATATCGATCCATAGCTCTCTAGTCATGGAGTGCAAAGGTTTGAAATAGAGGCCCTCAAATTGACCTAGTTAGTGCCTATGCAAGTACACCATGAAATTAGAGATTCAAATGCATGAAAATGAGATCTACTCTATATGATTGCAATGCATGAAAATAAATTAATCTAAATGATAACAATGCATGATTAATCTATGAAAGGAAATACAAATGCAAATTTAATCTATGAAAATAAACATGAATCTAATCTA
>MU226735.1:266582-291047 GCA_018584345.1 Thuja plicata
CATCCAAGGTTGCTCAAGAATGAGGCCTCAAATATCGATCCATAGCTCTCTAGTCATGGAGTGCAAAGGTTTGAAATAGAGGCCCTTAGATTGACCTAGTTAGTGCCTATGCAAGTACACCATGAAATGAGAGATTCAAATGCTTGAAAATGAGATCTACTCTATATGATTGCAATGCATGAAAATAAATTAATCTAAATGATGACAATGCATGATTAATCTATGAAAGGAAATACAAATGCAAATTTAATCTATGAAAATAAACATGAATCTAATCTACATGAGTAGCCATGGATGCAAGAAGAAGAAGACAAGAAGAGAGAAGTTGCAATATCCAAGCTTGAATGCTCAAATCCTCCTCCAAAATTGCTCTCCAAACCTGCAGCATAACAATACTATGAAAACTTAATATATGAAAATGAGAAGGAGAGATTTCCTTATAAAGAAAAGTGAACGGTTGAGATTAAGAGGCAAAAAGAATTGATCAATGGTTGAGATTAAGAGGCAAAAACCCATCACTTAGGAAGATGTGAAGAAAAAGAGATTTTTATTTAATTTATTGCTTTTTTCATCAAATAAAGTGCTTTAAGTGGGGATTTTTATTTATTTAATTAAAAGAGGGTTTTTTCTTTATAATTAAATAAATTAGAAGAATTTCATTTAATTAAATGGGAGGAATTGAATTTAATTAAATAAGATGGATTTCATTTAATTAAAAGGGAGAAATTTACTTTAATTAAATAAGATAAATTTTATTCAATTAAAAGGGAGATTAAAACTTATAATTAAATAAGATAAATTTTATTTAATTAAAAAGAAAATTAAATCTTTTAATTAGATAAAAATGATCAAACCTTAGGAAATATTGAAATAATTGAACAATTTGAATTAATTACAATTTGATCAAGGAAATTGATTTGAATTGAAAATATTGCAAAGCATTGATTCGGGAATTTGATAAAATAATAAAATGATAAATGGGGCCCAAAGTCTAGGTGACCATTTTAGGGTGCATACAATATTCACATGGCGACTCTGAAAACTTATATTTAGAATATGAATCAGATTCAGAATAGGGAGCAACGTGTTATGCTACCATAGATGGGACCTCCTATATAGTCTTAACGTGGAGTCAGAAAGATAAGGGCCCCACTTCCACATCTCCACCAAAGAATAATGAGGCATCTACTTCCATTTCTAAGAAGGCTAATCAAGGAGTAAGGATTATACAACTAGGTAACGAGCAAAACTCTTTTGACATTATTCAATTTTGTAGAGATTCCAGAATTTAGATTTCCCCCATAGACTATCTTAAGTCTAATCCTATAGAACTACAAAAACTAGTAGATTACTGTAAAGAGGGGAATCAGAATGTAAATCAAAATGCCATGACTACCATAGAAAATGAGTCTATATTTGTAGACCCAATTGAACAAGGTGAGTCATCTGTGTTGGCTACTTTCCCAGGCCAAAATACTGACCCATTCTATGTGTTGTTGTATATTAATGGTTGCAAGTTAAGCAATTGCATAATAGACTCTAGAGCCTCAGACAATGTAATGCCATTGACTGTAGCTAAAGCCTTGGGACTGACCCTCACTAAATACCATGGTAGGTGTTACTCTATGGATTCCAAACAAGTACCCCTGGTCGGGCAAATCAAAGATGCCCAAGTGGCTCTAGTAGCACATCCTGAGAAGAAAATGTTGTTAACAATACTTGTTGTTGATATACCTGCTAGTTATGGTTTGTTGCTAAGTAGGAGTTTCTGTAGAGACTTGGGAGGGGAAATAAAGCTAGATTAGTCTCAAGCTCTAATCCCAGTGTGTAACAAAAAGATAAAGCTGGTCCCATAAGAGAAAGCTAAGTATACAGTGCTGAAATTTGATGACCCTAAATCCCAAATTCTATATTAGGAATTAGAATTTGGAAATTATATGTTGTTTACGGATGATTATGATGAGGAAATTGAGCTTAGGGAAGAAGAAGATCATTTTTCCACCGAGGAAACACCATCAGAAATTTGGACCCTCAAATTCAACGGTAGGTGTGTATCATTGGGATCTGGCGCAGGTGTGGTCTTAATATCACCGGATGGAGTATGTGAGCCCATGGCTTATAAATTGGAGTTTGGGAACACCAACAATACTGCCGAGTATGAATCCTTGATACTAGGAATTATTTCTACAAAGGAGAAGGAGGTGAAAATCTTGAGAGCCCGAGGTGACACGGAGTTAATCGTGTGCCAAGTCAAGAATCAATACTCTGTAAAAAATCACAGATTAAAAAATTACAGGAACAGAGTATGGGATGAAATAGAAGCATTGGATGCATTCTTTATTGAATATATACCGAGAGAATTGGAATCTAAGGCAGACTCTTTAGCGGTGTCAGCCTCATTACTCCTCCCTCACCTAAAGTTCAAGGATAAGAAATACCAAGTAGAGGTTGTGTATCGACCATCTGTGCCTAATAATGTAGAAGATTGGCAAGTATTTGAAGATGACAAGAGCCTCCTCCTCTTTTTGGAGAGTGGTGGAAACTTCCATAAAGATGCTCCTGGTGATCATAAGGAAAACTATCATGACAAAAGGAAGAAGGACAAGTCAGAGGTCATCCATTTACAAGGTAATATCATCCCTCCCCACTTAGTTACACTTGAAAAACTCTTCAACAGACATGATAATTTTGTTAAGAAAAAGAGAATTGAAAGAGGCCCTACCACTAGCGAGTATGAAGGAATTAATATCAAAAGCAAAAAAGATCCCAATATGATCAATATTGGGAAATGATGCACTAAAGAAGAAAGGGAAGAGGCCAGGAAACTCTTCCTGGAATATCAAGATGTTTTCGCCTGGAGTTATGAAGATCTAAAAAGCTTTATGAACGGTAAATTCAAACACTAGATTCCCTTAAAACCCAAGGCTGCCCCGTTCAGGAAGAAACAAAGGAATTACTATCCCAAAGTTTCTGATGCAATATTTAGGGAAGTGGATAAAATGCTTAAAGCAAGGATTATCTACCCTATTCATCACTCTACCTGGGTGGTGAATATAGTACCTGTGAGGAAGAAGAATGGAGAAATAAGGATCTATGTAGACTTCAAGAATCTCAATCAGTCCTCTTTGAAAGATAACTATGCTCTTCCCAACATGGATCATCTATTGTAGACCATAGTTGGAGCTGAGATGATGTCTATGTTAGACGGCTTCTCGGGGTACAACCAGATAGAAGTGGAGAAAGTAGGCCGACATAAAACAACTTTCACTACTCCATGGGGCACTTTCGCATATCACAAGATGCCATTTGGGTTGATCAATGCTGGAGCTACCTTTCAGAGAGACATGGACCTTTCTTTCAGTGATATGAAGAACAAAATAATTGGTATGTACCTGGATGATCTTACTATTTTTTCTAGAAAAAGAGTAGATCATGTAAATGATTTAAGGAGAGTATTGCAAAGGTGTAGAGAGGATGGGATTTCACTAAATCCCAAAAAGGCATTTTTCTATGTGATTGAAGGGAAATTGCTAGGTCACATTGTTTCCCAGGAAGGCATAAGAATTGATCCAGAAAGGGTGAGAGCAATCCAACAATTGAGCTTACCTGTGAACAAAACTGGAGTGAAATCATTTTTTGGTCAGGTAAACTTTCTTAGGAGGTTTATTCTAGATTTCTCTGAGATTACCAAATTTATATTGGACATGATGAAAGGAAATATAAATTTTAAATGGAATGACTCTAGTAAGAAATATTTCATAAGCATCAAGTATGCCATAGCCAATGCCCTAGTGTTATGTCATCCAGATTACAAGAAGGATTTCATAATTTATTGCTATTCTTATAAACACACTCTATCAGCCATCCTCATGCAAGAGACTGAGGAAGGAGTTCAAGATCCTATCGCTTTTATGAGCACACCTCTAAAAAATCACAAGCTGAGATACTCTCAGACTGAAAAACATGCTTTCACAGTAATAAAAGATTTAAAGAATTTCAAATTCTACATTTTACACTCTCACTCTCTTGTATATGTGCCTGACATTGCAGTAAAAAGCATATTGACTCAGCAGAACATGGGATGTAATAACAGAGGAGCGTAGGTGGTTAAAACTCAGGAATACAACATAGAAATCAAGCCCACTAAGCTGGTAAGAGGAAATGCACTGTGCAAAGTGATGGCAGAAAACCAAGTGGATGAAGACCCTAAAAATACACAATTGGTCCTAACAGTAAGTATGCAAGATCCCTGGTTTGAAAATATTGTGTATTTCTTGACATATGGTAAATGTCCTGAATGACTGACTTCAAAGCAAACAAGAGATCTAAAATTGAAATCTTCTAAATATATAATTTGGGAAGATAGATTGTATAAGAGATCTATAGATGGAACTTTCCTCCAGTGCGTTGACAAACAATAGCAAGAGAAGCTGTTGAGGGTGTTTCATGATGAAGCTTGTGGTGGACATCTCTCTTCATCGATTACTACATTCAAGATATTGAGATGGTGTTATTACTGGCCGAGAATGTTTAGAGATGCATATCATTGGGTAGCGAAATGTGAGAAATGTAAAATGTTTACTGGAAAACCACAGTTGGTAGCACTACCCCTTAGGCCAGTGATAATTGAAGGTCCTTTTCAATAGTGGGGTCTTGATTTTATAGGTCCTATAAATCCCACATCTAGTGTAGGCCATACCTACATAATCACTGTGACTAACTACTTCATGAAATGGGCGGAGGCGAAAGCAACCAAGAAAACTACTTCGGAGGTAGTATGTGAATTCATCAAAGAGAACATCCTAGTAAGGTTTGGTGTACCTATTAAGTTAGTTATGGACAATGCCACATACTTTTCTTCTCAGGAAATCACCAAATTTTGTTTTGAATATGGCATTATGATCAGTCACTCATCTGACTATTTCCCTCAAGGAAATGGTCAAGCTGAGTCCAGTAATAAAAATCTGGTGAGCATCATGAAAAAGCTTGTAGTAGAAAACCAGAGAACTTGGCACAAGAAAATCTATGAAGCCCTATGGGTAGATAGAGTGACTCCTAAAAGAGCCATTGGTGTATCCCCTTTTGAACTTGTCTACGGGATTGAAGCCAGTCTTCCATTGCCACTAGAACTGGTGACTTGCAAACTGAGAACAATAGTAGAAGATGGTATATATGAAGATGGTTTAGAAAAGAGGATTCTGTACCTAAACAAACTTGAAGAAGAAAGAGAGAAAATGGTAGATCATATATCACAACATCAAATGCATGTGAAGAACTTGTTTGATAAAAAGAGCATAAACCAAAAAATTTTGGAGGGAGATATGGTGTTGTTATGGGACAAGCGCGGGGCACCCAAAGACATGCATGGAAAATTTGAAACATTTTGGAAAGGACCCTTTAAGAACCATCAAGAATTCAAGAGGAATTATTTTAAGCTGACTTATCCAGATGGTGAAGCATTACTCTTGACATACAATGGTCAGGACTTGAAACTGTATTAGATCTAAATTTAAAAGAGGTAACCCCTGTATTGTACAATAGTTACATTTAGTTCCTACTTTTGTTTTCTTTAGTTAGGTTTTCTTTATGTTTTCCTTTCTGTGTCTTTCTTTAGTTTTGTTGTGAGCTGCCTTTTTGTTGAGCTTTGTGAAACTA
The DNA here is from genome assembly GCA_018584345.1 of Thuja plicata. NCBI lineage: Eukaryota > Viridiplantae > Streptophyta > Pinopsida > Cupressales > Cupressaceae > Thuja > Thuja plicata. Next base: position 272,238 of record MU226735.1, read on the forward strand.
GAGATTTGATTTGCTTGCTTGGACATGTGAATGTCCAAGTCCCCAGACAAACCCAGCTATTGCCCCACTTTTGGTCTGCATATCTTTCAGACACAGTGGATGTTTGATGTGTAGTAGTGGTCTTAAAATCTTCATGTAAGCCCTGAGTCTAAGTCTATCTATCCTCTTAGGCTAGGAGTCCTTTATTGGATTTCCCTAAATTTCCCTCTCTTTTGTGAGCCAGGGGGAATTGGTCTCTGAGATTGTATTTCATTGGGTAAGTTAAGTTCCCAAATCTAGTAAAGGTCATATTTTGAAGGATTCTAACATTGGTGTTATATGCAGTTGAATTTTTTTCCTTAAACATTCCCCTTGGCAGCATCATTGAAAAAGTGGTTCTGATCTTCTCCTTGGCAGAAAATCACCCGCATAGTGCATTTTCCGCAACAAAAAAAATTTAGAGTATTAGAGGTCAGTGGAAGTCAAAAATGAGAGATTTGGGAATATAAAACCTTTGGGCTTTCAGATCAAGTCTATTTCAGGAAAAAGAAATGATTAAGTGAGGAGGAATTCAAGATGTAGGCTTACTGGCAAAAAATGGCTTCTCCGCTACTCCAACAGGCGGGTTTCGACCTACGGGGAATGTTTTCTGCCAAACTGTTAAAATGGAAGATTTTTGAAGAATAATATATCTCTTGAGTAATCCAAGGTATAAAGAATGCTGATGAAATCATGACATTCCATTTTAGCATCTCAACAAGCTAAATTTATCCCTCAGTGGATTTTTGAGTAGAGAGCACTCCAAAGGCATTACCTCCAAAAATTTACCATTCTAGTTACTAAAGTGAAAGGATGTTTCTTAATGGCCCGTAGGGGTAAAGTAATTAATTCAAATAAATTTGTTTTACTCAAAAATGGACTTTCTCATTAATTTCTTAGTCTTTTCATTCACGTGGCGTGGGAAGTCGGTTGTTAAACAGTAAGAATTCAAAAGTTATAAAATCAACAAAGTATTCCAGACAGTAGCTACCATCTTTTTAACGAATTGTCTGAATCTGAAGCTCTCGACTATAATTATTCCCTGCTCTTGTGTTCTTGGGAGGTATCCCTTATCCCAAGTTAGAATTAGTTGAAATATGGCTACAAGATTTATGGGATTAGATGGGATGAATGGCATCATGTCTGATTGGCATAAAATTAAGGACACTTCCTTGAAGTTCTTCGATATACAAAAATTTCAGAGTAGATTGAAGGTAGACCAGATGCACCCTATTACTAAGAAGTTAAAAGAGAGTGGGTTAGTAGAAGCTAACGGTTTTCCTGTTGTTGTCCAAGCTCCTGAGCTTGTTTGAGAGTCCATAGCTCGATATAATCCAGATACCAAGAAGATCCTCCTGCCCAACAACATGGTGCTTCAATCTAGAACTCCTTGTGCATTCCAAAGTAGGCTTAATATTTAGAAATGACATATAGTCGGGCGGTTACCAAATATGGAGAAAAGAAGGCAGTGTGGAAAAAGGAAATAATGAATTCATGGTTTCAAGAGCCGAGGAGCGCCAAAGGAAAATTGGAAAAAACATTATACAGCATGAACCTAAAGCTAGAAATTGTAGACATCTTGGTGCAACTCCATAGGATCCAAGGTGAGAGTGACACACTAAACTTTGTTGAGCACCATTTCTTCTTAGTCTAGGTGATCTGTTCTAAACACCATTTCATTGATTGGGCTCATATGGTAAGCAAAAATCTCTCCATTGCCCTAAGTAGAGCTAAGCTTCAGAATGATTTATACATGTCTTCAGTCCTTATATATATTGGCCACCATTCAAATTTGGCTAGGGCTTCCTATATTAGAAGAGCTCCCAGATGATGTTAAAAGCTATGAATTTTTCCCATGTCTATAATTACATAACAGTTATGTTGAATATCTCAGAGTTAATGATACATTCACAATGAGACTATACAGGGAGCTACAAGGTTGCCCAAAAAGGAGATTTTCTCCTGAAGCCATGGATTTTATCAGCCAGTTTGGGTTCTTTTTCATTCAATTTGCGGATTTCTCATATATTCATCTTGCAGGATTTGATGACTTCCCTTTGAAGTTGCCCAAATACTCTGCTGATATGATCATGTTGGTCGAGGTAATGAGGAAGGAACTCCAAGTTAACATGATTTGTGCTTATGCTAAGAAGGGCTATGACTTCCTGATGACCATTGGAGCTTACCATTGCGCATCCTGGTCTGAGGCAAAGAATATTCTGAAGACATTTTCGAAGAGATTCTAGTAGGAGGCATATGATGTCTTGAGGTTGCAGTATGATCCTGCAAATTATGCCCGAGATTCCTTGCAAATGAGTTGTCAAATTCATCATGTTGATGATATTGAAGACTACTGGGAAAATTGCAAAGATGAATTGGAAAGCCGAGAGAGATTCTACGCCAGGTTAACCATTGAACAAATCAAAAAGTTCAAAGTTAATATTGAATTGGAGGGGTTGGAAGATGATGGTCAACATATGTATGATAATACATATTTGAAGAAAATAAAGCCACTCCCTATAAGCTCTGATCCCATGCTAGGGAAGGCCATTAACAACTTGGAAACCTTAATGGGTGCGATTTACTAAAGAATAGAGAAGTGGGTTGAATGGACTGCAGGAAGAAGAAAGAGGTCGGAAAGGAATCCTCCTTCTCAGCAAACCTTGGCAAAAGATACTTCAATCACTATAGAAACTACTTTTGTAATGATCCCAAATATGGCCAAAGGTTCATCTCAACCATTTGATGGAGGTGATGAGCCTCCTAAGAAAGAGGTCCAACCAAAGAAGACATGTGGAGAAGGCCCACTTCCAGACATCAGTTTGACAAAAGAAGCAATTTATACAGACCTGGCCAAGCCAACAGAAGAGCCAACTAAAGGTGCAGAACCTAAGCAATCATCTAAAGCTATTTATGTAGATACACAAGTCAGCACTTCGGCCCAAGATACTCCAAGATGAGGGTCTCATGTTGTAGTAGAGGTGGATGAAGATACTTCCAATACATCAGCCACATAATCGGATGAGAGGGTTGGGAAGCAACAAGAAGCTGCTCAAGTCATTATATTGGTCTCCTCTTCTCCAACATCAGTGAATCCATTTTCTTCTAGGCCTAAAGCTACTCCTCTGGTCATTAGGAAATTGTTCATAGAAGAGCTGGTTTCTCTTCCAAAGTTACCAGTGCTAAATCCTGGATAGAACATACTCTAGAGTGAAAAAGGAAGAGAGCAGAGGAAGGGACTTTTGGCAAAGATACTCTCTCATGGGACTTGCAACCCAACACCATAGTGGGTAAAGAAAAGAAAGTAAAGACAATGTCTACACTAGGTTGAGACCCTGAAATAGGGCATTTCACTATGGAGGTGGCCAAGCCTATAAAGGAAGGAAGAATCAAAGATATGACAGACTCTGATTTTCAATTGTATTCATTTTACATGGGGCTTGATCAGAATGACACCAAGGTAGATTGGTGGAATTCCACCAATGTGGTAATAGAAGAGGAGCTTGAGGAGCTCAAAAAACTTCTAAAGTTCAACTTAAAGTAGAAGGAGCTAAGCTAACTAATTTCATCACACAGCTCATCACCCTGATAGCAAGTATTCTCAGTACCCAAACCACTTTTGATCCTAGTGCTGCAAAGAACCAAGCCATCCTAGCCAAGTTACAAGAGGACAGACACTTCGTACAGATCAGCAAAAGATGGATTGAGAGGCTCGAATCTAAGGGACTGGTAGTTGTTGAACAACTGGGTAATGCTCTCTTAAGGCTAGAAACAGAGAGAAACAATATTGAAAATAATATGTAGACTCTCGCTTTAGAAATAGTGAGATGTCAAGAATGTATAGTGATGCTGCACGTGGTGGTTAAAATGAAGAATAAGGAGGCACTAAAGGCCAATATATTATAGAAAGGAGATGAGCCTCTTATCGAATGGCTTCAAAGCCTGGAATTTAAGATTGAGATGATCATCCAAGCTGAAACAAGGTTGTAGCAAATTGATGTCAAGATCAAGGAAGAGCAGAGTAAATATTTTAAACTTCTTCAAGGTCTGCACATGGAATCACAGACAAGTGGTCAGGGAAAATAAATGATCAGATTGACTAGTATGCAGAAATCATTTTCTGACTATGTGCATAAGCTGGCAGAATAGTCTTCCACCCATTTGGACAAGGTGCTAGAACTTCAACAGTTGAGTGGATGCATCTATAAGGCCATGGAAGAGCTGAAGGATCAGACAGATGCAATCAAGAACCTGGCCAAAGAACATTCCAAGTGGATCAACAGATATACTAATGTCCATATCAACAAGCATGAAGAGCTCATCCTAATCATCATAGCTATCACCACCTATAGAGATAAATTAGACAAGGGGAAGTAAACTGAAGCTTAGATAGATTCCCTCTTGTGCTAAATTTTTATAGTATTGTAACTGATAAACCTTGTTTATCATTTTTGATCGGAGAAGTGGAACCGTTTCGGTTACCCTTTTGTAACGGCCCAACTCTGGGACCCTATATGTACGATTTTCCAAATGAATGAAAAGGTTGGCTAAATTTTGGTGTGAAAGATAGCATTTTGCTGAGTCAAATTTGTATGTTTAAATGCCATTTCTTTAACTGCTCCACTACATTGCATTTATCTAGCTACTAAATTTGAATATTTCTTTGGAATTAGATTTACAGTTTGTGGTTGAACCAGAATTCTGTATTATGATTTGATATAGTTAATTAGGGGGAAATCTATTGTTATTCTAAGTCTAGGAGATGTCCCTCTAAAATAGTTTGATTCATTGTCATTTCATCATTAAATATCTAAGTCTTGCATTTTCATTTTCATTATCGGTTATTGCATTACCAGTTTTAAGGAGTCATATGATTGATGAAGCCTTGGAATTGGCTAAAGTTAGAATTGAATCCATCCTGCCTGTGCTATTTCATGTCTAGGTTTAGCTTGGTTTACCTCTTCTATTCTCAGGTCAAGAACATACCCCTGTTAGAATAGGAAGGATCAATATTCATTGAAGATCATTTACTTAAGGGAGATGTACCTTTAAATTCAGAGGGAAATTATTTATTTCGTAACAATTTCCCAACTGTTGTATTCAATTGTTCTTAAATATTTTGGCATTCTAGAGTTAAAGCAAAAAGAAAAATCTTTTTACCAACACTTTTAAAACTAGACTTTGTCATTTTACCCTTTTGACAATTCTTACAAATGATGTTGTCGGGCTTGGTCATCGTCGGTAAGCCTCTGACATTTCTCTTTTTTCTAATCTTTATCATGTTGTCAAATTTCACATGACGCAATATTTTGTGCCACAACCATATATCTTCAATTGTAGCAATCAAACAAGTAGATTCAGTATCATTCAGATAGAACAAGTTACCTTTTGTCTGCTCACCGATACCAATCAGATTTCCTGATTTATTGAAGATCTTTGCCTTTTTATTTTCAAATGCTACTCTGTGACCTAAATTATTCAACTAAGAAACACTCAATAGATTATAATTCAATGCATTTACCCAATAAGAATTTTCACATTTTATCTGGTTATTCAACATTATGGTTCCTCTAGCTTCAACTGGACAAGGTGTGTCATTACCCATTCTTATTGAACCACCTTTATAGTATTCAAAATTCTCAAACTTTTGCTTATCACCGGTCATATGGTGAGTGCAGCCACTATCTATGATCCAAACATCATTTTCGCTAACCTTAGATATGAGAGTTGTTTCTACATACCTTTCTTCATCATCATTTGAATCATCCTTTACAGCCACAAACACCATCTCGATGTCTTCATCAGATTCGGTGTCAATATCATCATATTTGCATTTTTCTAGGTAACTGGCCTTCTTTCCTTTGTCCTTATAGTTTTGGGTATCTCTTCTTTCTGATTGTCAGTATCTTCTGTAATCACCTCTGTCAGAATTTTTCAAATGATCTGTCATTACTTTTGTCATCTTTTCTTATTTTAGTACATCTTGCAGCAAAGTGTCCAATCTCTTTGCAATTAAAACAAACAAGTGGTAATTTACCTTTGCCTCTCTGCATTCTTCTGGCTATAAGTGCTTCAATTTCATCAAGGTCATCTTCTTCACTTTCACTATCACTATATTTTCTCATAGTATTTTTATGACTTGATTTACTTATTCTCACAAAATACTTGAATGCAGACTCTAAGTTTGGTAAGACACTATTATCAAATTTGTTCATCTCAAATGAATTCAGTCTTCCAATTAAACTATCTAGAGTAACATTTCTATTTTCTACTGCTCTCATTTCTTGAATGGAAGATACTCTAATAGCATACGTAGGTAGTAAGGTTCTTAGAATTTTACTTACCACTGTATCTTCTTCTAGTACACCTCCAACTCCTCGGATAGCATTGACTACTTCTTTGATTCTTGTTCTATACTGAGTGATGTTTTCACCTTCTTTCATTTTGATATCATCAAAATTTCCTCTAAGGCTTTTTGCCTCGGCTCTCAAAACATTTTTATCACCACCATGTACAAGCATCAATTTGTCCCACATCTGCTTTGCAGTCTTGCAGGTTTTGACATCTTCAAATTCAATATTGGAGAGTGAGGAAGCAATCTCTATCATCATGTCATTGTGTTCATGCTTCTCTCTCATTTTTTCAATAGTTGGTGCTCCTATGGGCAACACATATTCAGTTTCTAAGTATTGAGTAACATCATTACCAATACCTGATAAGTGGAGTCTTATTCTGCTCTGTCATGAAGCAAAATTGTCTTTCTTCAACTTGGGCACATCTCATTTATTCATCTTGTGATCTTTATCTTAGGTCTTGAAACCTTCCTTTCTAAGCACACAAGCTCTGATACCAATTGTTAGTAATAAATGAGAGGGGGGGTGAATCAGTGACCTTAAAAATTAATCCTTAAATTAACCCTTCAAACTTATAACCACAAATTATGTCTCAATTTTATTTTGTCCTACAAGATGAATACCATAAAATAATTATATCAATTTTCTACTTGTCGGATTTCTCTTTCAAACCTTCTTCTATATGTTTACCGATAAGCAGTCATCTATTTACCGAAACACAGTAAATATACAGAGTATACTGATCAATCTAGAATCAACTATGTAAGATACAAAAAAGTAAAGAAATGAATCATACACACATAACACATGGATTTTTAATGTGGAAACCCTGTTAAGGGAAAAACCACTGGGACCGGTACCCCAAATTTTCACTCTTCTGAAGTGAGCCCTGTTAAGAGCCAACCATGTTAAAGGTTGCAAATACACTGGTAGGTGTGACCTTGTTAGAGGATTTAGAAATAGTTTTTCAACTAGTATCTGGCATCTAATGCTACCATCCTTGATCAAACTCTTTTGGCCTATCAATAGATATCGGGCATATCCAATGCTACTTTTGTGATAAAAAATTTTGATACTCCTTGGGGTGTATCTCAATTGAAAAAGACTTTTAAGTCCTGCTTGGTTAAGAGCCTTATATGCTTCAATGGTTAAACTGAAACACTAATGATCTATTTATACATACAAATCAATTGTAGATTTTTAGATCTATTGTAGGTCCATTACTTCACTGATCAATATAATCAAATATATACCTTTGCTCCACACTTGTTCTGCTTTGTGATACTTGTCTCACTGTTCGTTGGTGTCTACAAAATCTAGCTCTTCCTTTAGCTTGTTGATCAGGACTGAAATGAAGACTTTCTTCTCCTTCAGATTTATTTTAGCATCTTTCCTCATCTCTTGTTCACCCCACACACACACATAATTTGTAGTGAATTGAGTTTGTCTCTTATAGACATGATTTCCTCTTTTCTAGGATTTCTTGATCTTGGCATGTTCAACAATCTTTTCCAATAGATTTAAAGCAAATCTCCAGTCTGATCTCGTAGAGATCTTCTTACCAACTAGAAAAAGAAGCTTTAAATCAATTACTTATCTCCGGCTTTATCTAGATGATTAAAACAATGATAAGTATCTGTTAACTCTATATTTAGCTTCTTGACATCTAAGCATTTTTGTCATTTTATGAACTCTTTGTTCTTTCGGTCAACACTTCAGTTTATCATTAGTGACAACTGACTGTTCCACCGGTGTGACTTCAGTTGTCATTGGGATCTTCATCCTTGTATTTTTCATCGGGCAACACTAAAATTATGTCTGTCAGGTTACTCTGTGTTTTACTCGTCAAGCAACACTGTAACTCTGCTCATCAGTAATGCTGTGCATTTCTTCATTGGGAAACACTGTGACTTTGTTCTTTTACTCTGACCATCGGGTGCACTCCGTTGGTGTATGTAGTCACTTAGTGAATACTTGACTTGTATGCATTACTGATAGCATAGCCTTTGAGTCATCGATTCTTTGAAGTCTTTAGCAATATTATAATGACCATACAGATTATATCAAGTTGAAATCAATGAAAATACAATACATTAACTGATTTAATGCCTTGCATGATCATCAAATTAACATCTTCAAACATTCAATCGGTTACATCACATCATAAAAAATTGGAGGAGTCAAATTTTTGGCCTTTTCGGAGGCCGAAAGGTCGAAAAGGCCAAAAGGGTTGAAAAGGCCAAAAGGTCAAAATGTAGAAAAACTTGCCTTTGGAAAAATGGTTTATGGATCCTTATGACTCCAAAAATTTTGAAATTTCAAAGTCTTAAAAGGTTATCAGAGTCCAAAACTTTGAAAATTCTAGTAGAGCCCAAAACTCTGAAAAATCCAATGAGTTCAGACTGCAAAAAATCCAGCAAGTTTCAGTTTGCGAAAAAAATTTCAGCCTGCGAAAAATCCAGCAAGTCCGAAACTCCAAAAAATCTAGCACTTCGGACTTTCGGACAGCGAAAGTCCAACAAAAAATCCAGAACTTTGGACTGCAAAAAATCTAGCAAGTCCGAAACTTTGAAAAATCCAGCACTTCAAACAGAAAAAGTCCAGCAAAAAAATCCATAACTTTGGACTTTTAGACTATGAAAATCTAGCAAAAGTCCGAACTATGAAAGTGCAAAAAACTAGAAAAAAACCTCATGACTTGAAAAATGGCTAAGTCCAAAATGAATATTTGGCAGGATCCTGGGGTGAGCTTTGCAAAATCTCTTTGCAACTTCTTGGACTTCATTAGAATTGAGCAACTTCATAAATTCAGCCTTCCCTGTTGCCTCTCCCTAAACCCGGAAAGGCATGCTTCCAACTCCTAAACTTCTCGAATACCATTCATAATTTTATTCATATTTTCTTTGAATTGGAACATTTGCTGCAAATCTTTGTTTGTGTTCCCATGTAGAAATAATTCCTTTGAGGTGTTTGAATGATGTTTCCTATGGAATATATTTCATGACCTATGCCTGTGTCGGTGATCTCACTGTGCCAATTGCCCACCTTAGTGGGGGTGTGGTATCCTTTGAAATGGTACTTCATTGGCAGAGTTGTTGTCTTTTCCAGTATTCTGTTCACTGGTTGATGATTTGACATCTTTGTATCTTGTATGCAAATGCATTTGTTAGCAGTATGTTATTGAAAACAAGAAACTACTCTAAGCCACCACCCTTACGACTATCCAAATTACAAATTTGGACCAGAAAAACTACCAAAACTACAAAACATTATATAAAAAAGGGGGTCCCCATTAGGCCATGTGGCCAAAATGGGGTGTGTGTTGTGGACCCACAACAAATAGCCCAAACAAAATTAGAAATGACTGAGGAATTTCTTTATCAGCAAACAACTTCTCGAAACTCGTCTTGCAATAAACCGAACCCAAGTACCCCTCATAGAAATATTATTTCATCAACTCTCAATATTGAAGTCCTCCATTGTTTCTTCCTATGTGTGCACTTGTGTGTTCATTCCTTTGACATTTTGAAAAAGATAACTTAAAAAAATATCAGCCAAAACCAACCTTCATAATGTTAACAAGGGCTTCCTGGGAAGAGCTCTGCTACTAGTCAGGCGTCCATAGCCCTGACAAAGATTCCCCTGAGTCCCAATCTAACTTTTCTCTACTGTCAGTCAGGCATCCATAGCCTCGGTAGAGATCGCTAGAGTCACCCTTCTCTATCTTCTGACGATATTTGAAGTAGAGGTATTTGGAGGGATCTCTCTTTGGATTTATTTCTTCTTTCTTGATTGGTAACCAGTTCAAGCCACTTGTGCTTTGAGTATGCTACTTCTTGAATTCCTTCATTTTATTGCTTTTGATAAACCTAGGAAGTGCTTAGACTGTGCTACCTTGGTATAAGATTCTGATCACCATAGCGAGTATTGCTTTGAATGATTCATTTTTCTTTCACATTATTTTCCTTTTTATTCTCTCTTTCCTTACTCCCCCTTCTTTTTAAAAAAAAAAAAAATCAGGTTGCAAATGGAGAAGGGTTCTGGGACTGGTGGGTACCCATGTCAACATGTTGGTGCTGGCTCTAACTAACAACTGCCCAAGAAACCAATGTTTCCAATGTCATATTTTAATGTATGTCTCATGATTTAGGATGATCAACGTTGAACATCACCTTGGTTGCTAGAAAAAGGTATCACCATTTCTGATCCCCGTGTACAGCTTCTTGCAAGATACATCTCTTTAGAAATTTTGACTAAGAAATACCTTCGCCTCTCATTGAGGACTATTTGGGATGGACCACTTGTCAGGAAAAACCCCGACAAAACACACTGACTCCCTTGACACAACAAACAGAAGTGAGAAAACCAAAAAAAGAAGAAAACAAAACCAAGACAGACACCTACCTAAACAAAACTAAAGGAAAATTATATACAAAAGATTCAGAACTAAAAGCATATGAATTACTGGTTAATTGATTTTCCTCTCCATGTAGTAGCAATAACATGCCTTGTATAGTTCTAAGGAATGCAAACTCATCTTTGTACTTAGAAAAATAAAATTTAGAAGAGTTTTGTTCAAATTTTGGGTACCAATTGTACAAAATCAGAAGTTGTGGCAACTCTCCATGATCATGGTTAATCCAAAAAAATATTTTGTTCACCCTCAACACCATATTCAAATTGGAAATTATCAAATTATAAGGGATAATGGAAAGATACAACCTGATTTAGTGAGTTCCCAACCATGGGAATATACTCACAAAACATGATTTCTTCTTTTGGAGGTCTTAACTCAGGGTACACCACTCCATCCTCATCAAGTACATTCACACCATAAGAAGACATAGGAATTGGTGATGTACTATACCTGTCATTACAACAAGGCTCAAAAGGAAAAGCATCAAGACTATGATCCTTGCTATAATCATCATTAGGCCTAAATAATGAATCATCGCATTTAACCTTATTAGGACTAATAAATTCAACCATAAACATGACATTTGAATTATAAGAATCATTAGTATCATCAATCAAATCATTTTCCCCCTCAATATTTAAAGAAACATGTTCAAAATTGTTATTACCTTCTAAGGCAATCTCCCAAGCTAGCATGAAGTTAGGACAACTTACTTCTGGATGTAGATCAAATGGATGAACACTACATGAATTGGCTACTGCAAGGTCTGATATATGCATGGAATACCAACAAATGGACATTTCTTCATTCAAACATGATACCAGATCAAGCACTTTATCTACCTCATCTGATGATATAGACAAAGAGTCATCTAGTTTCTCGATTGGGAAGTCCCTCATTCCACGTTGTTGGCCATGTGTGTGTTGCAGACCCTGGGACAACCCTTTGATCATCCTTTTGAACCTCTTGTATCTACTCTACTTGGGTTTCATCGTGATTGGCATTCAACTAATAAAGTACATCATCACTCATGATTTTATAAGAAGATACCTCTTCACTTTCACTTGTCATGAAAATGTTTATGAATATATCTATAATTTCACCCTCTGCATCATTTTGAATTTTCTCACCATAGTCCTCTTGTATGCTGATAAATTTAACTTCCTCATCAGGAAAGCCACTATCTTCTAAAGTCTCATGGGTTTGATCACATTCATCTTCTTCCTTCCTTGATTGATTATCCCAATGATCCTCCACAGGAATTAATACCTCTTCAATAGTCATCTTTCCTTTCAAATAGAAGTCCATCTTCCCAAGGAAAACAAGGCAATCCACCTCACAATGTTTGTTTGTGAGGTGTATCCTACATCCATCCATCCATGCAAAATATTATAATGACATAGGAATACCCAATTCTTGCAACCTCTCATTTATTCTACTTTCCTCAAATGGAATATCCACCCAACATAGATTATGAGTATCTTCATCTTTAGTTCTTGAACCTTTTTCAACCTCAAAAGAGTAATCAAAATTACCTTTTAAAGATGTCAAATGTTCCTCACTTTCTTATTGTTCATGACCATAATTCTGGGGCAGCATTGAATATGTCTCATCCTCTTGGGTTTGTTTGTCATGTCTTGATACCTCATGACTGACTTTTGCAGAAAAATCATTTGGTAACTTGAGTTCTTGATTGCTGTAAACTTTTAGACCCATTTCATCTTCATTGTTGCACCTTTTATCATGCTCATATGACTGGCCAGCAAGCTCTCTATTTGAAGTATCATCATGACCTGATGTATTAAGTGTTGGAGTATAATAAGAATATGACAGTATAGCCAAAGCAGCATCATTGGGGGGTAAAATACTTGCATCCAGGGTTTTAGTATGGGCATTTTGACTCCAACTCTGACCTTGAAAGTGATTGACCTGATTCTTTCTATTGGATGATTGCATCATTTGGATATCAGGCAAGTTGTAATTAGTTGAACAGGGTGATTGCAGCTGATATGGTATGTTGACTGGATTGACATAGTGTTGCAATGGTTGGAAACATTCAATCAATTGCATATTCAAACTTCTGTCTCCACCACTCGTACCATTTGTAACATCCCATTCACATCATAACAAAAAAAGAGCCTTGTTGAATGCATCATGCAAGGTAGTAATCTCACCCAAAGATCTAATTGTTCTTGCAAATGAGACATCCAAACACCATAAATAATGTTCTTTTAACTTCAAATCATGCACCGTCCATTTTGAATCTTGGAGCCTTTGATACATGAGAAGGAATCAATGATTAAATTGAGCAATAGACTCTTGAGGCATCCTTCTTATAGTAGAAAAATAGAATATAGAATCGGGTGCACTCACATTGGGATCAAATTGAATTAAGAATAAATCCTTTAGTTCAATCCATGAGAAAATAGAATTTGATGAAATTCTCCCATACCATTCAAGTGCTATACCTTGAAATGTCTTTACAAATAGATTGCAAACAACATCTTCATGTTCAATTTTAAGAAAAAGCATTAGATCCTTGCAAATCCTCACATGGTTTGTAGTATTTTGTCCATTATTGGGGAAGAACAAAGGAAGCCTATTATGTGCATGTAAATTAATCTCATGGAGACCCCCTAGTATACACAAAGGACTACCCATTGAAGCTAGATCTCATCAAGATACAACCCATTCAAGTGTGCATCTAACCATGAAATATTTTGATTTGGCCTCCTTCTGTTGGCGTGATGATGGAGAGTTTGCATACCACTAATTCTCTAATTTTGTAAGTTCTGATTTTGGTTTATGGCTGCGAGGACAGTCGGGACAATGATGTGTGATTGCTTTCTAAGTAGATTTTGTGGCTCAGTGCGATGGTGAGCAAGGTTCTCTCTTGACTTTCCTTTTTCACTGTGAGATCTGTGGTGATGAGTGAGTTCAAGGAACTCGCCTCTTATCAGAGATGATCTAAGAACTCGCTTGAATCGTTCCAGATAAAAGGATCCAATGTTTTCCAGCTTTTCAGTCTTGAGGCCCTCCTAGCGCCACTTCTGTTGGTGTGATGATGGAGGGTTTGCATACCACCAATACTTTGATTATAAGTTTTTATTTTAGAATGAGTCTTAATTCGGCCCTCCTTCTAGCGCCACTTCTGTTGAGCATTCTTTTGACACAAGCCAACTTTCTAGGATCTCGAGATTCAATTTCCTCTCTTGAAAGAATAACGAAGTTATTCCCAAGGTTCTCTGGGGTTGGGTCACAACCTTCTTGGTTACACAGTTGAAGATAAATGTGAATGTTCACAAGGAGGCCTTTGCTAGTACGTTCAAGACATCAAACTATAAAACACTTTAGTTTTTTTTTTATATTTTCTGCTTTAACATATTTGGGTGTTGTAAATAAAATGCAATTTTGTATTTTCAAGATGTGGATTTTCAGAATTAAAGACATAATTTGAAGAGATTAAAGTAACAAGGAATAAAACAAAGTGCTGAAAATGAAATCCTATAGACATAAATCATTGTAAATCCTTCCTTGCAAATTTAATGGTGAAGAGATTTGGAACAAACCCTTGAAGCATAAATCAGACCAAGTCACAATTCAATACTCCATGGATGCAAGTGTTGGGAGAGAAGATGAATTCACTCGTGCAAGATATTCAAAATCTATCAAATCATGAAGCCACCAAGGTGTGTGCACCCATAAGACACATTTATCGTAAATCCCAAAGATGATCTCTTCCACGCATTTGTTATAGCAAGGTAAATAAACAACAACAAACTCCAACTAAAAGGAACGCGAATCTGAAGCACAATAAACAAGAGGCTCTTTGAAAATAATGAATAATGAAAGCATACATCCAATAATTTTGCATAGGTAGCAGCAATTCACACACCACGAATGAAGCACCAAATGTGGATTTTTATTGTATTCAGAATTTGACCCCCTTTACATTGCTTTTGATTACAATATATAGAGTTTTGATCCACAAACTCTAAATGTCAAAATTAGGGCATCAGAGAGTCTAAATTAATGAAAATAAACTAAAAATAAAACTTTGCTGAAAGAAAACTATTGCTAACTAATACTAAACAACTTGCATGGATTCTTAATCCATTTACAATCAATTTTTTCCATGCAAGAAGAATCAAACTTGCCAAGAAAAGAGAGAGAAAGAAGATAGGGTTTCTCTGTATGAAGTTGAAGTCTTCTTCTTGATCTTGGAGTTCTCCCTTGGAATCTTCATCTGAGGTTCTCTCTACGGTGGGAACTGATAGGGGACCCTCAGTCCTTCAAAAATGAACTCTAGTTGGGCACCCATCTGATGTGGAGTTCAAACTCCATTCAAAAAAGTGATATCGCTGGAAAAACCCAGAATTTCAGACCCTGACCTCTCCTCCGAAAATCTCCAAGTGTCAAAATTTCTAAGTGTCAGAATACAAAATTGGAGGAGTCAAATTTTTGGCCTATTCAGAGGCCAAAAGGTCGAAAAGGTCGAAAGGGCCGAATAGGCTGAAAGGCCGAAATGCCAAAAAAATTGCCTTTGGAAAAATGGTTTATGGATCCTTATGACTCCAAAAAATCCAGTGAGTTTGGACTGCAAAAAATCTAGCAAGTTTCGGCCTGCGAAAAATCTAGCAAGTCCAAAACTCTGAAAAATCCAGCACTTCGGACTTTCGGACAGTGAAAGTCCAGCAAAAAAATCCAGAACTTCGGACTGCGAAAAATCCAACAAGTCCAAAACTCCAAAAAATCCAGCACTTTAGACAGCGAAAGTCCAGCAAAAAAATCCAAAAATTCAGACTTTCAGACTCCGAAAATCTAGCGAAAGTCCGAACTGCGAAAGTGCGAAAAACTAGCAAAAAACTTCATGACTTGAAAAATGGCTAAGTCCAAAATGAATTTTTGGTAGGATCCTGGGGTGAGATTTCAAAAATCTCTTTGCAAATTCTTGGACTTCATCAGAACTGAGCAACTTCATAAATTCAGCCTTCCTTGTTGCCTCTCCCTAAACCTGGAAAGGCATGCTTCAAACTCCTAAACTTCTCCAATACCATTCATGATTTTCTTCATATTTTCTTTGAATTGGAACATTTGCTGCAAATATTTGTCTGTGTTCCCATGCAGCAATCATTCCTTTGAGATGTTTGAATGATGTTTCCCGTGGAATAGATTTCATCACCTATGTCTGTGTCGGTGATCTCACCATGCCAATTGCCCACCTTAGTGGGGGTGTGATATCCTTTGAAATGGTACTTCATTGGCAAAGTTGTTGTCTTTTCCAGTATTATTTTCACTGGTTGAGGATTTGACATATTTGTATCCTGTATGCAAATGCATTTGTTAGCAACATGAAAAAAAGAAACTACTCTAAGCCACCACCCTTACGATGATCCAAATTACAAATTTGGACCAGAAAAACAACCAAAACTACAAAACTTTATATAAAAAAAAAAGGGGTCCCCATTAGGCCAAGTGGCCAAAATGGGGCATGTGTTGTGAACCCACAATAGTAATGAAGGACTCAACTTTGAATGATCCATTCAACTCTGGATGATGAATCAACTAGCCCAAGCCCCAATTTATAGTTCTCTTTGTGACTCTTGGATATCTCATTCCCGTTCTTGATGAACAACACATGACCATCAAGAAAAAAAACACATAAAAAATAGATGTCTCTTGAACTTTCCAAATGGTGTTATCTCTACAAGATATTTTTTTGTCATTAGTTTAGTCAGAGTCATGGAGTCAAGAAGAATCGTTCAGTGAAAGGAGATAGTCCAGTATTAGACGAGTTGATAATGCACACCGAGCCGTTCAGTCAAGTTAAACAAGTTAAGTGCAGTCGGTAAAATAAAAGATTTAAAAACATTATACCAAGAACCTACTATTACTGAGCGACACACTACACCGAGCACATGTGTAGTACACCGAGTATTAAAGATCATTTAACCGAGAGAGAGAGAGAGGAGTTACTTAACCGAGTTAAAAAGTTAATTCAAAACGTGATCAGATCACATTTAATGATTGTCAGAGCATTAATTAAGATTCTACAGGCACATCGAATGGTTTGTTACATGATCAACGATTGAAATAATTCAGATTGGAGATCTAAGGCATAGATCAAGCGGCAAAAGAAATTTTTTTATTTCCAAGAAAAATAACAAGTACCGAGGTAAAAGTGACATGGTCACTGAGCTGGAAAGAAGATCTAATGGTTTAGAGAAATTCATAGAGTACCTAACACATAAGATTAAGAGGCATAATATCATCTATATATTGGATGAAATTGATGAGAGTTGAAGTTGTTGTTATTGAGAAAGTTAAAGGAGTTATTGAAGAACAAGAGTAGAGAAAAGAGCACCGAGCAGAGATTCAATTACAACGGAGCAGTGTTACAGTTTGAGATTGAGGCAACACATCAGAGAACATAGAGTCTGATCAACATTTACATTTGATGCACTTATTACATATATTGTTAAGTTATTATATACTATTGTATTGAGAGTTTTAAATCCCAATACTGGGTAGATCTTAACCGGTCTTATATTTGTAAATCCTTTAACAGGGTACATCTCTAAGTGTAGAGATTGTAAAAATCATTTAACCAAGTAGACCTAACAAGTCTTTTATACTCTTAACTGGGTAAGCAACAGTATATGGTTTATCAGTGAATGTGGTTAGAAATTTTTTTAGTGTCACTTATTCACCCCTCGCCTCTCAGTCCCAACTTTCCATAGTTATTCCAACAAATGGGTGCCTAATGTGGTGCCTCTTAATTTTTCTAAAGTGGGTGTCTAAAGAGGGGACTATTCCCATTGATTTTTACACCCACCAAGACATGTAAAAGCTTGACTCTATGACAAGGTGGGAAATTTCTGCATTTTGCCTTGTAATTAATGCTAAAATGTTTCTTCATCAAAATTACGATTGCCATTGGACATAAGCCTTAAATATAAATTTATTTGATACCCCTATGGCCCCTCAAATACTTTCCAAGGTATGTGAAGGCCTATAATAGCTTGTACTTAATTTTATTCTCCCAACTATTATGGAAGTAAGAACAAACATTATTTTTCGATAATGGAGGATTGCCTTACTCCCATCAAATTCTTAATTTCAAAATGAACTTCTCTATTTCTATTTTTTTGGAATAAACTATTTATAGACTAATATTTAACTTCATATAAATTTTATCCTTTTTCTCTTCTTAAAAAAAATCTTGATATTTAAAAATTTTCCTTCTTTAAAATTTGTTCATTTGAATGGAAATTGCTAAATCTAATAATTTTTTATAAATTTTTTATTCTACTATATTAAAGTAAAAAGTGAATTATATTCCTTATTTTTAAGAAAACAAAATAAATAGAAACGATCTATTTTTTTTTTAAAGGTTTCTGTGAATTCAGTTACAAAGTCAAATGGATGTGAGAGACAATAAATCCGAATACATTTATTTCTTTATGAAGACCAGAGATTTTCAAGCTGTTCGAAATAATGCAAATCACCGAGTTCTTCGTTCCAAAGAATAGCAAGCAGAATTTTTCTTGGCCGTCATCTTCACAGAATACAAATTGATGAATAAATTCAAAAAGACTTTTTTCAGATGGATAGGAGAAAGTCTCTCCATGATATTTGACAAAAGATATTTGTATACTTTTCATTTTATTATGTTCTTACATTTTAAATATTAAGAAAATCGATGTAAATTATTAAAGAACAAGGACGCATAGCGTCTAGTTCCTGCCTAAGTCCTAAAGATTAAGCCTTACGAGATTTGGCTTGATGAACATTAAATAGTAAATAGTAAATATAATCATTAATTATAGATAAACATTAAATATTAAATAGTAAATATTAAATGAAGATTTTTAAATTAACATTGTTTTTGTATTTTTGTGCACTATTATGAATCTAATAATATATTATATCAATATAATATATAAAAAATTATATTAATATTATACTATTAAGTTAATATTAATATATAATATAATTAATTAGTTGCAATAAACAAATTAT
>MU226735.1:291076-306961 GCA_018584345.1 Thuja plicata
AATATTCAAAATATATTAGAACTATACAAATATAAAAAGTTGTCCAAAAATAAAATGTTATGATTGGACAACTAAAATGAAAATATCTATTTCAAAAAGGCAAAAGCCTCACATACGACTGTAGTCACATTGAACCAATAAAATTAGAAATAAATAATTTCTATAAAAATATACAAAAGTCAAAATATATTAAAACTATATCAATGAAAAAGGTGTTGAAAAATACAATGTTCTAATTGGGCAATTAATAAAAACAGTAGCATTGCAATGAATGCTATAATATCCTGCCTGTCGGCAGGAACTAATAATGGGTATAATATTTATTATATTTTTCAAGTATGCTGCTTTTTAGAATATATATATATATATAAAGTAAAACAAATATATTAAATTAAATAAACAATGTATATAAAATAAAATATTTCTTAAATATTATATACTTTCTCAAAATTTATTTTTCTGCTTTTTTTGCACTTTTATTTCTATTTTTTTTGTCATTATCCTATTCGATTTATTTTGTGCTATTTAAAATTTATTTTATTTATAATTTTTGTATTTGTTAATTAATAATGATTTTTATTTATTATTTTAAAAATTTCAAAATTGATTTTTTATTTTTTACATTTAGAAATTTGAAGATATTATTTTGTTAATTTTTACTTAAATTAAAAGAGTTTTTTTACAATGTTTATTTTAAATATATTAAAAGTTCAAGTTTAAAGCTAATGAAATTGGTTAAAGATGATTTTTTAATTTTCATTTAAATATTTGAAGATATTATCATTATTAATTTTAATTTTTTTATTTCTTTAATTAATACAAAAGATGATTATTTATTTATTATTTTAGAAATTCAAGATATTATCTTTGTTAATTTTTGTTTAAATTAAAAGAGCCTTTACAATATTTTACTTGAAATATATTAAGTCTGGAATGTTAAAGCTTACTAAATTGGTTACACAAATATTTTATATTCTAAAATTTTAAATTTAATATTTTTCATTGTATACAATATTTGATATATTAAATTTGCCATTCACATTAGTCATGAAACATGGGTTAATGAGTTTGACTAAAAAAACTACACATTGAATCTTGATAGTAATATCATAACTTGACTTGCTGTGAAAAATATCTCCTACTTATCAATTGGTGAGCTAAAGGGGCTTTCTAATGAATGATTCATAAGACACAATACTTGTTGAAGAATTTGAAAATGAGGTTGCAAGCAGAGTGAGCTTAACCATGTAGGAAACTCTGTGGTTAAGTGTGCTGAAACTTTAGTAGTATTGGGATAGGTAACCTCGTAAGAAGTCCCAATGCCTCACCTCTATGAGCATCTCCTAGATGCAATGAGTGCTAAGTCTTCCATTCATTCTCACGAGAGATGGGTTCTTGCGAACCACTGCTCATGAAACATGGGTCAATGAGTCTGAATAAAAAAACTACATAGTTGAGTCCTAGTAGCAATATCATAATTTGAGTTTATGTGGAAAGTATCTCCTACTTATCAATTGGTGAGCTCAAGGGGATTTCAAATGAATGGTTCATAAGGCACACCACTTGCTAAAGGTTTTGCAAGTGGAGATGCAACAAGAGTGAGCTTAACCATGGTGGAAACTCTATAGTTAAGAGTGCTCAAGCTAGAGTAGTAATGGGATGGGTGACCTCTCGGAAAGTCCTGATGCATCACCTCTGTGAGCATCACCTAGATGAGTGTTAAGTGTTCCATTCATTCTCATGAGAGATGGATTCTTGTGAACCACTACTCATGAAACATGGGTTAATCAATTTGACTCAAGAAACTACGTAGTTGAATACTGACATCAATATCATAATTTCACTTGTTGTGGAAATATCTCCTACTTATCAATTGGTGAGCTCAAGAGGCTTTCTAATGAATGGTACATAAGGCACAACACTTGTTGAAGGTTTTTTAAATGAGGTTGCAAGTAGTGTGGGCTTAACCATGGAGAAAACTCCACAGTTAAGCACACTCGAGCTAGAGTAGTACTGAGATGGGTGTGTAGACCTTATGGCAAGACATGTTGTCAATTAGTGCCAAAACACTTAATCACTTACATGAATACAATGTTGACTGAGCCAGTAGCTTGAAGTGCAACCTGAGTAGTTACAGAGTAACCCGAGCAGTTGCAGTGTCAACCGAGCAAATAGTGGCAAACAGTATCACTCGAGTCACCAGTGTTACCCGAGTCACTAGCTCCGAGTGATCAATATGACCCGAGCACCTAGTGTCACCCGAGTGCCAGAGATTACCCGAGTGTCAGCATATTGCCCGAGTGTCAGTATATTACCCGAGTGGATTACTGGACCCGAGTAACAGTATTGGGAAGACTTAGCATATATTATTTGATATTATTGTATATCATGGAAGCCGGCTTACAAAAGTATTTGATTTGGATAAGGTATATATAAGGTACTTTTCATTTATCCAAGTGTGTGTGAAAAACAAGTATATATGTGAATATGAAGTGGCAGATTGATTAGAAGATTGCAAAAGTATAAAGGTATAACAGATACTCATTTATCACATTCAGGTGATTAGTTTTATATCAAAGGATCTTATTCAGCAAATCAGAGTTGCATAGAAGATCATCTACTGGTTCATCCTAACAAGTGCATTAGCAAAATCCTTTAACAAGGTGGACTTAATAGTCCTTTAAAAATATCCTAACAGAGTTGCATACTTAATTGTATTGTACAAATCCTTTCACAAGGTGGACCCAACAGTCCTTATTGCTCCTAACAGGGTAGGCCATCAGAAGTGGTCAATTGTAAGCTTTAACAGGCTAAATTTATATTGTAGTACTAAATCTTGAGGGTACCATCCCCACCCCAGTTTTACTTTCTATTTGGAAGGTTTCTGGGTAACCAAATATTGTGTCAAGTGTTGTGGATGTTTATTTCTTTTCTATTTCATGCATGCAATCAAATTAGATAATCTAATAAAGGATAAAAGAGATTAAGTTTTATTGGTTCCTAATTCACCCCCCCCCCACCTCTCATTCACCTAGCCTACAATATATTTCCAACAATTGGTTTTAGATCAAAAGGTTCTCTTTACAAAAGTTTAATAGCTTGAGAAAAGATCAGCGACAATGGAAATATACAGACTGGAGAAAGCCATTGAAAATTAAAAGATAGATCTACAAGTGGTCATGGACCAAATCAGAAAACTCAAGGAGCAACTCTCTCATTCCCTAAAAAGAAGAAAAGATTTAGCAGTGCAGATGAATGACAAAAGTTACATAGAAGAAATAATTGAAGACTTATGCAAAGAAAGAGGTTCTGAAGAAGCAGATACAACCATTGAAGACCTACTTGCAAAGAATCTCAATCTACATGAAGAAGTTAGAAAGTTGAAGAGCGGACAAGAAATTCATTCAGTCAGAATATGTGAAGTCGTGGAACATAAGAGCCAAGCATAAAATGTCAGATAAATGGCACAAGAAGATAAAAGATTGCTAAATAAAAGAATAGAGGAAAAAGAAAATGAAATCCATCATTTGTCACTTCAGCAAGCAGATATAATAAATCAACTCAATAATGCAAATCAAGAATTTATCAATCTGAGGATAGAAAATGAAAGACTGCAGAATGAGCTCTACAGTGAAAGGAAAACCAATGAGAGTATAATTAAATCATAGGCAAGCATGGATCAGTTGACAGAGAAAACTCAACTCAGACATCATGGACAGACTAGATTAGGTTATATTGAACAAGGTGAATCCTCACAGCAAGGAGATGAAAAGAATAAGAAACCTACTTGTAATCATTGTGGCAAGTTAGGGCACACAACAAATAAGTTTTGGAGCAATGAAAAGTTAAAGTTTAATTTTAAAAGCTACAGATGCAACAAACATGGATGTAGGGAAAGTGAATGCATTGAGAAACCTAAGTTGTGAGGAAAATTTTTCATTGTAACAAACAACGTCACAAATCTTCTGAGTGCAGAACTAAGAAATGGAACCCTACTGAACAACTAGCAAAAGAAATTTTTGGTTGGGATTACAAGACATGGAGAAGATGTTGTCATTGTGGTGAATATGGGCATATTGGTGCAAATTTTTTAAAGACTCACCTCAGAAAAAGGAATCCTGCTAAGAGATGTTATGTGTGTAAACAAATCGGTCATCTAAGCAAGAATTGCATGAACAAAGAAAAAGTGGATACTGGTTTTGAGAAAGGAAAAGCAAAAGTTTCTGAAACCATAACTTAGATGAGTCAGCAGTGGGTAAGGAAATCTCCTAATAATTCAGATCAAACAATGAAGGATCGAATGGCACCCAAGGCAGTGACTTGGGTGGATCTACCATCTCTGAATAAATATGCAAGGAGACAACTGGAACTATGCATACAAGCCATCATACATCACTTCCAGACAAGCTAGCAAGTCCAAATCAGCATATTGATGCACTAGGACACATAATGGTTCTAACCGAGTCAAGATCTCAGTTACAACCAAGTGACTCTTGCTTAACTGAGTTAAGTCAGGTTGTATGGTTTTGCCAAGCTTCTTTCTGAGCTATGCCAGCTACCTTGTACGGAGTATTTAATGAAAACTCAACGGTAAAATATCTGATAAATTATGAATTGAAAGGGTTATTGTTTACAAATTTTTCAGTTTGCAGAGTGATTCAGAGCCTTAAGCAATTCAAAGCGAATTTGTATTTGAAAGCTTTAAGTTGTGAAGTTTTATCAAACCTCTGAGCATTATGGCATCTACATCCACTAGCAAGGTTAAGAAAGGATCTAAGATGTTGGTGAGGAATGCTATATGCGAATCTCCAAAGTTTAAGCTTCATCCAACGATTGTAGAGGAGATAGATCCGATGGGAGCTCATTCCCAGATTCCTTCAAAGGTACTATTCATTAATGACATCTGATCCTCCTATCATTGCATCATTCAACAACTAGGTACATTGGAAATGAACAAAGCATATGAGAAAATTTGTGAAGTCGGGAATATGAAGCTAGAACATAAACACCTCAAAGCCAAGGGTTTGACTCACATCATGCATATGCCACAAAAATTTCAGATAAAGTGGATTAGGTTTGTTTTGAGCCATGTTCACGACATGCATCTATGGTTGGAGCAACCAGAAAATATCACCAAGAAAATGGTACACCATGTGACAGGGTATCCTATGCTTAACAAGCCAAAAGCTACCAAAACCCTACCCTGGGATGACCTAGCCAAGAAGACTCTTTCCGAGTAGGATGGCAGAGGCATGAGATTGAATGGAGTTATAGATATGGAATTGAAGTTTGGGATTCATGTAATTTAACACAAAATCTAGAGTTCTAGCTGACCAAACAGTGTACCATGTGAGGCTGTGGACTTGGCATATAAAGCGGTCAAGAATAACCTTTCATTCGACCTTACCAAGTTGTAGCTCATCCAATTAAGAAAGAACATGGAAAGCATCCGAGCATCAAAGACAAATCCATGTAAGTTTGGTTCACTTATGGTCTACATATTCTTTTATATTCAAAATTTTTTCCCTTCCAAAGGCACAATTGTTTGGAAGAAGGACAGACCCATAGTCTATCAGATAAATGAATTCATAGAAGAATTAGGAGATAATTTTGAGAGCATCATGGATGCATACTTTGAGTATTTTAGACAGAAGATGTAGAATAGATATAGGATCCCTAAACAATTGGTAGAAGACTACAAAGATGATATTTGCTTCCTAGTTGACTGTGATAAATTATACATTCAAGCAGTCAAGCCTGGGGTTGCATGGGTGAAACCTCTTGCATATGAGGTTAACATTGATGAGACAAAAGATATCATTGAGGCTCTTGTGAATGAGCCTGTTGATCCCAAAGCACCATATTTTGGTACTTATGAAGAAGAAAAAGGCAGAATATCTTTGGAATTGAGATTCCTAAGATCTTGAAAAGAGGAAAGAGGAGAATAGAGAAGTTTGAAAAGAAGTATGGCAAGACTTCAGACTCTCCTCCTTCTATCACTAAAAGAAAAGAAGATTAAATGAAGATAGAAGATGATGAACCTAAAAAAGGAAGAGGAAGAGATATAAGCAGAACCTCCTAAGAAGAAGAAGAAGGTATCCCCCAAGCAGAAAACAAAGATCTCTACCCCTGTCATCAGTACAAGAAGATCTAGAAGGAAACTTATATTGCCTAAGGAAGATAAAGAAGAAATACAATCATATTCAAGAAGCCACCAACTACCTTTGAGAATAAGGTTGAATATTTTAAAGGAGGCAGTGGTATGAGTTCTCTAAAATCATTGAAATATGCTTCCAAAACTAAGGAAGAACAGAAGAAGATTGAGGAATCAGTCGTAGAGAAAATGGACAGATGGAAGTATGATCCATCTGAATTGAAAAGTCATATGACTGAAGATCTGTTCAAAGTAGTATCTATTCCCTAGAGCAATGTAGTTTGAAAAGAAAAGGATATTAGGGAACAAAACTTGAAGCAAGTCATGCCTATTATGACTAATAAAGAGGTAAAAGAGGCCATGACCAAATATGAGAACAATCACACTCCAAGGTTCAGGACCTTTCAAATATTGAACAAGAGAATAGAATATGTTGTACAAACTGCTACAATGGTGTGGAAGTCTATATTTGAAATCAAAGGAGATGATAAGGAAAAGGTACCAAGTATAGATCCCAAGGTAAAGACTAATTATGAAGAATTACCTGAGGTGGAAACTATTGAAGATTCCAATGCAGAACAGATAGCAGTAGAAGTGATGGCATCCCTACCCCAATCACATATACAGAACATCATATCTCTGAACAAGGATAAGACTACAGAATCTACTTCTGGACTAGTAGGAACCGAGCATCAGGCTCCACCTACTACTAGACCAAGCCTAACCGAGTCACATAAGGTCTCTGTGAATGATTCTATAGTGAGAATTGATGCTATAGTTGATACAACAAAAGTTGATGATCCATTGGATACTAAAGTCAAGGATAATAGTGGAAAAGGTAAGGAAATTATTCCTTCACCCAATCCCAATGTTAAAGGAAAAGAGGAGGAAATAGGTTCTGATGTTATTGATCTTGAGGAATATATTGTGATTCCAAATTGGGATCAATCCAACTTGACAGTAGAGAAAATGGATATAGTAGGGAAGCTATGGAATAAAAGAGGTACACAACAAAAGCTCCGAGCAGAAAAGAAGAGAAACAGAGTGCTAGAGGACATAAAATGTATATTCCTAGATGCACTAGAAATATGAGTTGATGAGAATGATTCCATTATGGACCAACTTGTTGATATATTCCACAAGTTCAATAAAGATTTAAGTGGTCAGGAGAAACTACTGTAGAAGGCAGAAAGAAAGTTTGAGAATAAAGTTCTAGAGAATGTTGCAGGAAGATCGCATTTGACCAAGTGAAGCTAAACACTCTTATTTTCTCTCTAGAAACTACTATAAATAATGTAGTGGCATTATTTGTAAAGTTGAGTGATACTTCCAACTTTACCATGGAAATAAAGACCAAGCTGAAAAATATAGACACATATTTGAAGGAAAGTGCAAACCAGTTGACACTTAACCCTAATTTGAGCTCAGTACATTTTTTTAAAATCAAGTATCTAACATACATGCAGGCAGAAATACAAGGGAATCCCTTACAGCTATGCAAATCCAACTCCTTCCACACATGGATGTCATGCAGAAACACATTGCTCATGCAAAGAGACTCATACATGAAAACAAATTTTCAGTTGCAAAACATAAGATGGAGTTGTCAACAGAGATACAGATTGAGTTGCACATCCTGAAGGTGTTGCAAGATAATTGGGACAATACTTTGTCTCAAATTTTGAAGGTACATAGTGGTTTCCTATCCTATTTTGGTATTACATTGTAGATATGATTTTTGGCATTTATGTCAAAAATAAGGGGGAAATGTATATAGGAAAGGAAAGAAAGATTTGTATATATGAGGAAACACATGTACAAAGAAGATATATATATATATATCTATATATATATATATAGCAAAGTCACAAACATAATTTTGAAAAAAAATTTAAAAAATAGAGTCAGTTGCAACCGAGTTACAGAGCAATTGTCAAAACCCGAGAAAGTACCCAACCATATGGTAAGGGGGATATTTGACTTAGCAGTTTGACCAAATTTTTGGACATGATAAGTGTTTTTGTCACTAATGCCAAAGGGGGAGATTGTAGAACTTATGGCAAGACATGTTGTCAATTAGTGCCAAAACACTTAATCACTTACATGAATAGAGTGTTGACCAAGCCAGTAGCTTGAAGTGCAACTCGAGCAGTTACAGGGTAACCTGAGTAGTTGCAGTTGTTATCACTTGTAGAAAATCTTGTCTCCATGCTTATCCCTGTCATCTCTACAATTTTCTTTGGTCTCTGCCATTAAACCCGAAGCCCTTAATGTGATTTCATGTCAATTCAAAGGAAACCCTAGTTGTCTCATCCTTGTTCTATTTTGTAATTACTTTTTGAAGTCATTTAGGTCCCTTAAGGCATGTGCGCAATTTCCTATTTTATGTTGGCCATGAGGTCTCCTTATGATTTTTGAATATTCTTTCCCTTCTCGCAACTTAGCTTTTCCCTTTTGTCGAGTAATATCTTAATGATATGGCATATTCCTTTGTGATCATGCGACCTAGCGACTACCGTCTGATCAAGTGATGATCCTATGGTGGTCACTAGATCTCCAAATATACCCCTGAGTTAATGAATTTTTCTAGTGACTTTGAGACTTTTCAGTCATGTTATCTCCAAATTTGACCAAGGTTAGGTGTTGGGTTTGAATGTTAAGTGTAGTCGCTTGATCTCATTATTTGACCTGTGGTTAATGATTCATCTCCCGAATTCGAGATTACTCAGTCGCAAAATTGCCATATGTGGAACATGGTTTGAGAAGGGTCAATTTGTTGGGGTTACAGATCAAATACCAGTTAAAGTTTGTACAAGGTCAAAAAAATCCAACGGTTGACTTGATTGCTTAAAGCAAAGATGCCCACGAGCTATCTTGTAAGCCATTAAGTCCAGGTGAATTATGGCAGTGGTGGGCTTGTGTTTTTTTTCCATAGTCGCTAGGTCTCATGATCAAGACAGAATATTCCAATCTTTTTGATGACTTTGAGTTTCTCTTCAGTCGTGTAGTCTCCTGACGAGGGGGAATATTTCAAATTGATCTAGAGACTTTCCAAGAGTCATTCGATTAGATGGCGATCTAATCCTTTTCACTGAGTCTCTGGATGTAACCATGGTTGAAAAAATCTTCTAGCGACTTGGAGACATAAGGAAAGGTGTTAACTTGAGTTGAAGGTAGGTTAGTGTGGTCAGTTCCAAGGTAAGATCAGTTCATCAGCAACCGTGTTTTAAAAGGATGATCAAGTTTGAATATGGGCCGTTGATCAGGCATTCTGCGCCGTTTGTGACCGTTTTCTCTTAAATTTGAATATTTTATGTCTCAGACTTCATGGTGATGGCATGTTTTTCAACTTGTAGGACAGGGTAGAGGGCTCCTTCGTTTCATTTCAACTCAGAGTAATGGCGATTTGAGTGGCTTCGTGGTTGCTGCTGATTTTTTAGGATCTCCCTCTCATAGAATTGATGACAGAATTGAACAATTTGTTGCAGCGTATGGTGAGGTTTATGATTATATTTGTTTCAATATCAGCAAGAGGACTGATTCAACCATTTTCTAGATTGCTTCAGCATGTGGATTTGACAGAAGATAAATCATTTGAATGATCTTTTGAAGAAAGATCGATTGACAGAGAGGACTGCATTAATTGTTTGACAGGTGGTTTTTGAAAGCCTTTCCTAGGGTTTCCATCTTCCTATTTATGCCTTTCTTCTCTCTTTTGTAAGGGTTTAAAGGTTTTGAGTTTTCAGGCTTTGTTCCCAGGATATAGCAGGCTATATTATTTTGTATGAGAGAGAATAGAAACTCCTTGTATCTTTTGCACATTATTGAAGTGGTTTTGATTCAAGTCAGATTAGGGTGTGATTCATCATACTTAATACAATTGTTCCTGTTACAGGTCTCTCCTTGGTGTTAATCTTGTGAGTTTTGAGTTTTCGGATTCATTGCATAGGGTTACTTATGCATATGTTTTACTTCTCAGTTCTTGATCTAGGGTCAAGTGAAATATACTGTGAATAGGGAATAGACTCTTTTGATTTATCTACAGGAGGATATTATAAGAAGTGGTTGGTCCAGAGTGATTGTATTCATGTATTTGAATCTTTGACAATAGTTAATTCATGTTCCTACATTTGTATTTGAAATATGCCCAATGGAAAAGGCACTGATCAAGGATTAGTAAACTCTATTGGATTACATATCTGATTTGGTTTATGGCTATATTCTACATCTTAATATATCAATACCATCTCCAAGATTTAACTATTTTGTGATTGGTAGTTGTGAAGTCATACTTGGTAACAGAGAGTCAATGAATGTCTGGTTAATATTTAGTAATTTTTTACCATGATCTGTTGTTACAATCCAGAGTGAGGAATAGTTGAAAAGAGTTATATAGTTTTCTGGATTAGGTGTACCTTCCTTGGTTTTATAGAGCCAAAAGAAGAAGAGGGAAGTCATGACCCTATAGTTGGTATAGTTATCTTATAGAGCTTTCATACTTGGAATTAACCACTCCTAACATCAGTCTTAAGATATATTGGTTACTTTTCATAGCGTAACAGTTTCAAACACCAACAAGATGATGACTTTGTTGGGGATAGAGTATAAAATAGTTTCCTAAGTAGCTAGTAAGTTTAACATTGGAAGTATAGAGTACCTTGTGTTCTGTGATTGTTGTTCTTGTCACTAAGTGTTGTATTTTCCCAAGAGAAATTGGGTGGCGACTTTGAGTTTTCTCTGTAGCAGTGTTGGTTAACATTTTTTTCAATATATACACACTTACCTATTAAGATTCATAGGAACACAAGAGCTTGGGTGAAGAGGCATCCTGAAGACAAAATGGAGGAAGAAGTTCCAACTACCTCTAGGACTAGTCACCCAAGAAAAGGAAAGAAAAATAGAATTGTCCCTCAAAATGAGAGACAAGTGGAGAACACAAGATTTGAGGAACCAATCCAGAGAAATCAGGAGGGCAATGCATCAGAATATGAAGAGGCTTCTGGTTTGGGATTGGGTTCTTATGAAGATTATCACTCACCTAGTGAGAAAGGACTTGCAGAATCTAATACTACTCTTCCTGATTCTGATAGTGTAGCAGAAGAAATTGCAGAATTGGATAGAAGAATCCAGGAGTAGATTGCCATCAGATAGAAAAGAGAGAAGGAAAAAGAATCCAAGATTAAACATGACCAAATTTTTCTTGACCAAAGGAAGTGGCAATTAAAAAGATTAGAAGAAATGAATCAGGCTAAGGAACCTGAACAAGTTGAAGAGGAACCCTTCATTCAACCCATTCTTACTACCCAGAGACCAAGAGATAGGGGTAAGAAAAATGCGACAAGTGTTCAAATAAGTGAGCCTGTGAATCCCAAGGGACCATTAGATCAGATGTCTAAGTTAGATGCTGGTCTAGAAAGGATTAGATTGAAAAAAGAGATCATAGCTAAAGAGCTTGAGAAGGCTGAGTTGGAGGCTGCTACTCTAGAGATGAAGAAGAAGATGGGTTTTCTCAGACATACTTCTAGGCCTGTTGGTGTAGAAGCAGTTGCAACATCACATGCTAGGGCATCTGCTTCTCAAGAAGACAACCCTTTTACAAGAAGACCAACTCATGTAGAAAGGTACAAACGATTCTCTTTCATTAATGTTCCTGGTTATCCAAATGTAGTTCCAAATGAGATTAGAGATAAACTTCCAAAGTTTACTGGAAATAATGTTATTACTTGTGAGGAACATTTGAAAAAATTTGTTGATATGATTGATGATTATGAGATTGTGCATGAGGATGTAATAATGAAGCTATTTGTACAATCCTTAGTTGAAGATGCTAGGGATCGGTTCAGGGGTTTACCTTTTGGTTCTATAGGATCTATGGATGAATTAGAAAACTATTTTAAAAAAGAATATGGTGATAAGACAAATGAAGGTTTCAGGTTAAATGAGTTCAATAACATTAAGAAACATCAAAATAAGGATGTTGCAGAACTCAAAACTAGATTTCAGAAAGCCATGCATAAAATTTTTGAAGTTTTAAGGCTCAATGATTAGGTTTGTCTTGCCACTTACTTAAATGATTTTGATTCAAAAATGGGTTACCTCCTTAGAGATAAGAATCCTAGAACTCTCAGATATGCATATAAGATAGCAGTGAATATTGAAATGAATAGGAGAGTATCTGGGAAGTTGGATAGGAGAAGTGATTAGAAGCCTGCTAGGAAGGAACCAAGTAGGCCTGGTGTTACTAAGCCTAAAGAGGAGGTAGATATGAAGCAGATCCTAAACGCTATTAAAGATTTAAAGCCTACAGATAACAAGAATGTTAGAGTTCCAAGTAATGATAACATGCCTTCCCCAAATAATTTCAATAGGCTTCCAAGAATGCAAAATTATCCATATAATAAATACCCAATGGAAAGATGGGAAACCTTTTTTCCCGCAGAGAAATGATAAGTTGGCTGGTAATACTCCTGATCCTTTGCAAAGAAATTTTGTTAACACATGTGATGACCTTTCATGGTGTTAGATTAGTCCCAAAGGATAACTAAGAGGGGGGGTGAATCAGTTATCAGCTACTTTAATTATTTTCTTTCTTAGAAATCAATTAACATAAAGTAAATGCACATTCAGATAACACAATAGAGAACACAATAACTTTGGTTATGGGGAAACCAAATAGGTAAAAACCCCAGTGGGAATTAGCACCCACAAAGAACTGTACTTGAGTATAATTATCCCTGTTAAGAGATCTTGCAACCCTGTTCAGAGTTGTTATTTACAATGCAATAATTACAGAGACATGGTTAAAGGTTGGACCCTATTAGGAGTCTTTTACAAGTAACCTTGTTAGGGATAAGGACTCACTGTCCAAAAGCTCACTGCTAAAATGATGAAGGCTGCAACCTTCAGTAGAACAAATATACACTATATCTGATAGATGAACTGTTTGAATAGACTTGCTATCTTGATCAATTCCAATGTGTTTTATAGTTCTACTTCTTCTTCACATAGATCTTTTCTTGATGAATGAAATGTCTACTATCCCAAAACAATGGACATTCTATTCTGTACTTTTTCTGTCTTTATTCTGCTCATTCACACTTGGCGTTTATCAAATGAACTACTATAAGTATCTTTTCCAATAGATGTGATCTTTGTCGGCTCTAGGATTCCCTTTAATACTTCTTTATTTGGCCACATCAACCATGCAACTCAGACTGAATAGATGCAACGCTTCACAAAGTCGGCTCCACCAAATTAACTCCAGCTTCACGATTCTGATAGAACATGTTTGGCACCTTTAGATAATTGTCTTTAACTCATAACTAAACATGAATACAAACACACATATCCCAAAGATAGGTGTAACTCAAGAAATAATGTAATTACGTCGGCTCTTCACAGATAGTCTTCAATCTCTGTAACTGTCATAACTGATTAACATAACTAAAATGAAACTTCATATTTGACTCGGTGTGAATGCACATAGCATCTAGAACATGTATACACCATGGAAATGAACATGCATAGCTCCAAAACATCTATACTAATAATTGCATATATACCACTTCTGTATATTATATGTTGTCATCAATGACAAACATACAATCAACTATTTGCACAGAAGAAAAGTTTCCAACAACCTCCCCCTTTGACATTGATGGCAACATATGATATCATCAACTCAAAGTGTCTTCCTTATTTTTACAATCTTCTCAATATCCTCATCAAAATTTCCTCTTCACTGCTGCTACTCTGTATACTCCCCCAAAGTATATGCTCCCCCTTATTAATACTCCCCCTTTGACATCAATGACAAAGGGTGTTAAACACCATTAAGCACAGGTACTACTCTAGAAGTAGAGTAGTTAACCATTCATCAGTCACCAAGGACTGATGTTCTTGCTGCAATTTCTAATTAGACTCAAGAAAGGGAATTACTCCTAACTTCTCCCTGAGATACTCAAAAGTATCTTTTGATAATGGCTTCATAAAAATATCTGCTAATTGTTCTTTAGTGCTCATATAATCCAACTTTACTTCTTTGTCTGCAAATTTTTCTCTTAGAAAATGGTATTTTATCTCAATGTGTTTTGTCTTTGCATGCATCACAGGGTTCTTTGACATATTGATAGTACTATTGTTGTCATAGTGAATAACAATAGGATAATCAATCTGAATACCAAAGTCTTTAATCATTTGTTTGATCCAAACCATTTTTGAACAATTCAATGCTGCTACTACATACTCAGCTTCTATTATTGACTGAGAGATACAATTCTTATTTTTACTTGTCCAAGTGACCAATCTGTCTCCAAGAAATACTACTCCTCCTGATGTACTCTTTCTGTCATCAACACAACCTTCCCAGTCTGCATCTATGTACACATGAAGTTGTATATTTTCTAAGTTAGGATACCATAAACCATAGTCAATAGTCCCTTTTAAGTATCTAAATATTCTTTTTATTTCTATTAGGTGATTTTTCTTAGGTTCAACTACCAATATTCTAACAATGCCAACTGCATTAGAAATATCAGGTCTAGATTGAGTAAGATATATGAGTTTTCTGATCATAGACTTGTATAGTGTCTTGTCAACTGCTATAGAATCATCATCTTTAGAAAGCTTTCTTCCTATTATCATGGGGGTGCTTACTAGTTTGCAATCTTACATCTTGAAAGTCTTCAATATCTCCTTCACATACTTAGACTGATTTATGAATATGCCTTTGTCTATTTGTTTTACATTCAATCCAAGAAAATATTTGATAGGTCCAATCATGCTCATTTCAAATTCACTTTTCATTTCTTTGGCGCATTCTACACTAAGTTTGTCATTACCTCCAAAGATAATGTCATAAAAAAAATAGCAACGAGCAGTAATCCTTCATTTGTCTCTCTTATGAATAAATTATAGTCTGTTGCTCCTTTTATGAATCCTATTTTTGTTAAGTAACCATCAAGTCTCACATACCACGGGCTTGGGGCCTGTTTAAGTCCATAAAGTTCTTTCTTTAATCTACATACCATGTCTATTTTATCTAACTGTTTGAATCCTTCAGGCTGCTCTATGTAGACTTCTTCCTTCAAGTCACCATTTAGAAAATCTGACTTGACATCCATCTGGTATACCTTAAATTTCTTGAATGTTGCATAGGCCAAAAAAAACTTGATAGCTTCAAGTCTGCTCATAGGGGAAAATTTATCAGTGTCATCTATTCCTTCTCTCTGCACATATCCTTTACATACTAATCTTGCTTTGTTCCTTACCAGTATGCCTTCTTCATTCATTTTGTTCCTGAATATCCACTTTGTTCCAATCACATTCTTGTCATGAGGTCTAGGGACTAGTTCCTATGTTTCATTCTTGATTATTTGATCTAATTCTTCTTGCATGGCACTTTTCCAATCTGAATCTTTGCACGCATGTTCAACACTTAAGGGTTCAATCTGTGAAAATAAGCATACCTCTTCATCAGCGGTTGAACCTTTTTCTCTAAATCTTGTCAAGACTTTTGCACTATGATCTCCAATGATATCTTCCTTAGAGTGGTATTTGGATGTGTATCTTGAGTTCTTAGGAGTGATACTTTCATCTGTAATCAGTGATTCTTCTTCACTTGGTTCAGGATTGTTACATGAAACATCAATACAGTCAAACATTTCTTCAATAACTGTGTCCTTATTGATGGGTCTGGGCTCATCTTCAATCATGGGAGCATAGTCATAATA
>MU226735.1:367725-384107 GCA_018584345.1 Thuja plicata
AAGGATTGAAGCTACATAGTGCCCTTTTGGTGATCTCTCCATCCACCTTCTTCCAAGCCTATTCCAAATTCAAGAACCCATTCAAGACTTGGTGTTGGAGATCTACAAGCAAGAGATTGAATACATCTTACCTTTCTACATTCCACATTTTAAGCATACTAGTGGATTCAAGGATTCGAATCCGCCACAAGGACTTTTTCAAGCAAGATGAATTTATGCATTTACTTTGTCCATTTCTGCAATTTCAATTACATATATTTGAGGTTAATTCCAAAACTGGGGTTTGACCAAGGCAAACCCCTCCCCCACAACAAAAAATTTCCTTTTTCTTGCAGGTATAGGTATAGAACAGTTGATTTGAAACCAGATCTGGATACCCTTTTCGGCTTTCTTTCGGACGGCGCGAACAGATTTTCTGCCAGACCTGTGCAGGTCAGGGTCGACATTATTGGGTTAGGGTTGACATTTGTGGGTCAAGGTCAACCTTTTTCATAAGACAACATCGGAATGGAAAAATATTTTTGGGTTTTGTTCGTCTCTGTGTTCCAGTTCGGGATCAACTGTTAGATTTTCCAAAAATAGTCTACAGACCTCAAAAATTAGCATTCTTTGATCTGTAATATTTCAAGGTTAGTACATTTCTCCTATTCCTTCAATTACTGTCATATATCATTTCTATACATATAATTAATAGAATTTAAGGTATCTCCTTTTTTATTCTCCTTTTCCAAATAGTTGATTCATTTGTGCATTAGCCCTTCTTTGGGGTTGATCAACTTGGATCCCCCATTTGTGCATTTGGGAATAAAAGAGGAACATCTTATCTTCTCCCTAATCACAATTGCAATACACAATCAATGCAATTCAATTTAAGTTAAGGAATTCAATACAATCTAGGCAACTCAAAGAACAATTTACACATCAACATATTTCCTATTTCAAACATTACATTTCAAGATAATCAATCAAACCATTCTTTCTTAATAGATTATACATTTTTAATAAGCATATCTCTATTTCAATCCTCCTTTTACATTTTAGTAAGAAAGATATTTTATTATCTTACAAGAAGTAGTAATTATCTCTATACACTTCCTTCTAAAGTTGTTCAAATCCCTTGAGCTCACAATCTTTGTTCTTTGGTCTTCTCTTCTTTTGATTCACTTCTCTACTCAAAATTGTCCTCATAACTTATTTTCTTCAACAAGTCTCTCTAATCTGTTCCTTAATACTTTTATCTTTAAATCTCCTTTTTTCCTTCATTCCTGACCTTTTATCTTAGGATTAATCAAAAAATTAATCTTTATCTTCCCATAAAAATTTTTTCTATTCTTCCTCTTGTCGGTTGCATCATGATTTTCCTTACAACCGATAGTGGTCAGCTTCTGATAATTGACTTTTATATTCTGATAACTCTTCCTTCTTTTTGATAGTATTACTTCTCTATTTGACATCATGACAAAACTTAACAATAATTTCTAGCAATCTTCCCCTTTGGCATTGATGACAAAAAAAATTTCATATTTCATATGTCATGTACTATACTGATAGAGTTCTTCTATCAGCTACTTCCCCTTTCTTCTACTTCCTATGTTTTCTACTTCCCCTTTCTGTTATTACTACTACTTCCAATTTTTCGGCACTCAATGCCAAATGATATTTACAAGTGGCATTACACTATTCAGGTGCTTATAGTTTGTCCATGATAAGCTTGTACCTATCTCATGTATTCTTCAAAATTGATTCCCATGAATATTTCAATGCCTTCAAACTAATCATATGTCCATTTAAGTCTGAAGCAAGTGCTTCCAGACTGTACACGACACTTAACTCTGGAGTTTGCACTATTTTCTTTACTATTGTAACATTAGCCTGAATTATATCAATGTGTCACCTAAAAATTCCTTGCAATTCCAAAATAGTATGTGTAGGCTTTCTCACTCTATTGTTAACTCTTGACCTTAGGAAATAATCTCCCTCAATTTTGCTGAATGATCTATAAATTTTGTTGTTGGCTTTATATTATCGATATGAGCTACTAACTCTTGTTGATTACCTTTAATCTTATCGTTGATATCTCCGGTAAAATATATAAAATTACACAACTTGGTGTACATTATTGTAGCTTTGGTCAAAATTTCCTTTAATATGTATATTACCTTTGATAACTCAACTTTCAAAACTGCAATCTTTGTTAACAATTGTTGCACAATATTAACTTCAAGTTTCTTCGTCACATTACCATTAAATCTATCCTACAAATCCTTACCTAATTGAATGATTTCATCTATCTAGGGTTGTTGGAAATGAGTTGAGTAACTGAGAGGGGAGGGTTGAATCAGTTACCACAAAAACAAATCCAAGTCCCTTAGATGTCTTAAACAAATTTATTACTGTTACTCGGTTAACAAAGATATTTTTTTGTTACTCAGTTAACAAAGGAATCTTGAGATATTAACTGTGATTATCCTTTAGTGATTGAATGCGGAAAAATAAAGCATAAATCAAATAACATGTACATAGATGACACCAAGATTTAATATGGAAACCCAATTTGGGAAAACCACCAATTGCAACTAGTTATTGTTTTTCACTCTTCTGAAGTGAGCCCTGTTAGGAACCAACCATGTTAAAGGTTACAAAAACACACTGCTAGGTGTGACCCTGTTAGAGGATTTAATCATCCTATAAGGAGTGGCCTTGTTATAGGTCTTCAAACACTTCAAGGTAGAAATGTAACCTTGTGAGAGGATTTACAAAAGATTGTTAAGTCTACTCTATTAATAGATTTAGATCATTGCTACAATTGTTAGAGAGTAACAATGGATTGACCTATTTTGAAAAGAAATTGTCTTTGTTGATTCAAATCTCTGCTCTGGCTTTAAACTAGATCCTTACTGATCAAATATTCTATTTCACCTTTGTTTGAATGTTCTGTCCTTAACCAGAATCCTATCGGATTTTGCCTTCACACTTCATATCACAAAACTCACACTTATTTATTCACACACATTCAATCCAAACTTGACCTTTTATATATATATATGATAATCCTTCTCAATTCAGCCTGAATAACCTTCCAAATAAAAAATAAAACTTAAGTCTGTCGGCTACATATAACCAATTAAACATAAAGTGTGAACTATTGTTAGTCGGCTGACACTAAATATCTAACTCGGTTAACATTGTAATCCTTCAATTCTCGGCCGTTACTATAATACCCAAGTGAAGTCGGTTAGAACTAAAAATCACTTTGGTCTTCTTCAATTCTTGAGAGTGCTTGGCATAGACTGATTGTGCTCGGTTTAGGTATAGACATTTGTGTAACATCACTACATTTGTGTAGACATCAATGACAATACACAAGTGAATAATTGTCATCAACAATCTCCCTCTTTGGTATTGATGGCAATACAACATGTCAAAATACAAATAATTATAGAGAAAAAGAAGTAAGCAATAAAATTTTATTAATGTCCTTAGCTTCATTCTGATTCTCATCAAGAAAACTCCCTCTATCTTCACAATCTCTGAAATATATATTTCTCCTCTTACATCAATCTCTATTTCTGATAAATTTTCTCCCTCTGTTATCTATAATCTTTCCCTTAATAATTTATTTAGCATGACATCAATAAACTCTCCCTCTTTGACAACCAATGCCAAAGACTCTATTCAATAAATTTTAGTGTACCTGATGTACTGATTCATATACAATAAGCTTTGACAATCTACATGAACATGTTAAATATGCTATGTAGCTTGGTTGATGCATCACTAATCTGTCCATTAGTGAGCTTCAGTTAGGGGAATCACCCCTAGCTTTCCTCTAAGATACAAGAATGCGTCATTAGGTAGCGATTTGGTGAATATGTCTGCAATTTGTTCTTTAGTATTCACATATTCCAATCTTACTTCCTTGTCCTGAACCAATTCTCTCAAGAAATGATACTTTATTGCAATATGTTTAGTCTTTGTATGCATCACATGGTTCTTTGAAATATTAATAGCAGTAGTGTTCTCACAGTAGATAATAATTGGTTCTTTGATTTCCTCCTTCATACTTGACAACAACTATTTGAACCATATGATATTTGAACAATTTACTGTTGCAGAAACATACTCTACCTCTGCTGTAGAATGAGAAATGCAGATATCTTTTTTACTAGTCCAGGAGACTAACCTCTTTCCAAGAAATAATGTTCAACCATTGGTGCTCTTCCTAACATCAACACTTCCTGCCCAATCAACATCAGTAAAAGTTTTCAAATAAAAGTTTCCTCATTTCTTATACCATAATCCATAATCTTCAGTACCCTTAAGATATCTCAAAATCCTTTTGATATCCATCAAATGAATCTCTCTAGGATTACCTGAAAACCTTGCAACAATACCAACTACTAATGCAATATTAGGTCTAGTGTGAACAAAATATTGAAGTTTATCGATCATGGATTTGTAGGTAGTCTGATTTACCTCCTTTGAGTCATCATCCTTAGACAACTTATGTCCATTAAATAGTATATCATCAACAAATATCTCTACTAATAGTATCTTGTTTTGAGGTCCTTCTTTGATGTACAAGCTACTATTTCCATTAGTTCTCTAAAATCCAATACTTATCAAGTAACCATGAAATCTTTCATACCAGGCTCTACGAGCTTGTTTCAGTCCATAGAATTCTTTGTGTAGTTTTCAAACCATATTCATTTTTTTAGGATCTACAAAACCTTAAGGTTTCTCAATATAAACTTCCTCTTCAAGAATTCCATTCAAGAATGCAGATTTTACATCCATTTGGTATACCTTGAATCCTTTATGTGTTGCATATAGTAGAAGAGTTATGACTCCTTCAAGTCTTGCAACAGGAGAAAAATTTTCTCCATAATAAATACCCTCTTCTTGAGCATATCCTTTGCACACTAATCTTGCTTTGTTTCCGAAAACTTCTCCTTTTGCATTCATCTTGTTTCTAAAAACCCACTTAGTACCAATCACATTCTTGTCTTTTGGTCTACGTACAAGAGTCCATGTTTTGTTCTTTCCTATCTACTCAATCTCTTCATTCATTTCTTCTATCCAACTTTCATCATTCAACACATCTTTAATTATTCTAGGTTCAATTTCACTAATAAAACATGTACCTTTAAGTTTGTTCCTTGTCATTATAAATTATGTCTGGTCTCCAATTATTTTCTCAGGTGCATGATGCCTTCTGACATATTTTTCAATTATAGGTTCCTTCCTCTTTGATTTTTTGCTTGCTCCACTAGGTTCACCATGATCAAATATTATGTTCTTCTCTTCCACCTGATACTCGAGTTCCACTATCTGAGACTTGGGTGCCTCTGTCTATGAATCAAGTGCCTATGTTAGTGACTCAGGTGCCTTTGTCTATGACTCAATTCCCTCTATCTATAACTTGATTTCTTCAATCTGAGACTTTTTTCCCTCTGTCCGTGACTCCATTTAAATAGTTAGTATCTTGGGTTGCATAGGTTGCAACAAGGTTTGTGTTGATGAATTCAGTTGTTGACATGGTTTTTGTCCAATCACCATTGCATGTGTCTTAGGTATAGTATCAGGTTCATAATACACAAATTTCCTGTATTCCTTAGGCTCTTTATTGCTCTGTTCTTCACTTCTCTCTGCAAACTCATTAATCTTTACATGTACACTTTCTATGACTTTATGAGTAGCAAGATTCAATTAACAGTTATATGCTTTTATTTTACAGGAGTAGCCTATGAATATACCTTCATCACCTTTTAAATCAAATTTTCCATTTCTTGCTTCCTTCAAGATGTAGCATCTACTTCCAAATGCTTTGAAAAAAAGGACATTGGGTTTATAGCCATAACATATTTCAAAAGGTGTCTACTGAGTACCTTTCTTTATTTGAACTTTGTTCAAGGTGTGTACTGCAATGCTGATGGCTTCCTTCCAATATTTGGTTGCAACATTGTTTTCGATCATCAAGGTTCTTGCACAATCCATAAGGGATCTGTTCCTTCTTTATGCTATCCCATTTTTCTATGGTGTACCTGGGGCAAATACTTGTCTCTTGATTCCTCTTTCATTGCAAAATTTATTGAATTCATTAGAAATGAATTCACCTCCTCTATCAGAACTTAGGCATTTCAATTTCTTTCTTGTTTCCTTCTCAACTCTGGCAAGGTGCCACTTGAACTTCTAAAAACCTTCTGATTTTTCTTTGAGAAACATAACAGTCATCATTCTAGAATGGTCATCAACAAATAGAATGAAACAATTCTCTCCTATATAACTTGTTGTTCCAATTCATCCACACAAATCAGTATGCACCAACTCAAGACTTCTTATGTATTATAATTCTTTCTCTTGAAGCTAGTTTTGCCCATCTTCCCAATTTGACATTGTTTGCATATTTCCAATTCAGGTTTCTTCAAAATAGGAAAACCTCTTACACTTTTGTTATTTCTTATGTTGATCAGGTTATAAAAATTCACATGACATAACCTTTTATGCCATAACCATCTTTCTTTTACTGGTGCAATAAAACATGAACTTTTAGTGAGATCAAGATAGAATAGATTACCTTTTATTTTCCTGCTACTTCTAACTAGGTTTCCTTTACCATCCAGGAGCTTGGCCTTACCATTCATGAATTCTACCTTGAAACCAATGTTATTTAGCTATGCCACACTTAGTATATTACACCTTAGTCCTTCAAGCCAATAAGCATTATCACATTTGATTCCTTCGATTAGAGAAATACACCTTTACTTTTCACATAGCATGGTTCATCATTCCCAAAACTGACACTCCCACCATCATAGTGCTCAAGATGTTCAAATTTAGTTTTATCACCATTCATGTGGTGAGAACAACCACTATCAAGTATCCAAGTGTCATTATTGCTAATATGAGAGAAAAGTGCACTAGTTTCATTTTATTCATTTTCTGACTCATCCTTAATAGAAATGTAAACCATTTCATCTTCATCTTCATCACTATCAAAATATTTAGCAATATAACAAGATTTCTTACCTTTGTCCTTGTAGCTTTTGTAACTTTTGAAATCTTTCTTGCCTTTGTACTTGTTGAACTTTCTCTCACTGTTGTCTTCTTTATTTGGACACTTAGCAGCAATATGACCAACCTCATCACATGAAAAGCAAATCAATGGTATTATTCCTTTGTACTATCCTTTTCCTTTGGCAGCTCTCTTTACAAGAAGCACTTCAATGATTTCTAGATCTTCATCATCAAAGTCATCATCAGTATCACTGTCAATCTATTTTCCCTTTGAGTTTCTATCCATCCTACCAAGGTTTAATTTAGCTTTGAATGCAGACTCCAAATTGCTAGGATTAGGAGAATAATTGTCAAAATTGTCTAACTCAAAAGCTGTAAGTCTTCAAACCAATCCATCTAGAGTTACATCATTACTGCACCTCATCTCTTGAATAACTGAAACTCTACTTGCATAGATAGGAAGTAAA
Source organism: Thuja plicata (assembly GCA_018584345.1). Taxonomy (NCBI): domain Eukaryota; kingdom Viridiplantae; phylum Streptophyta; class Pinopsida; order Cupressales; family Cupressaceae; genus Thuja; species Thuja plicata. Next base: position 375,210 of record MU226735.1, read on the forward strand.
GTTCTCAATACCTTACTAACCACTATTTTGTCTTCAATTGTTCCACTAACAGCTCTGATGGTACTGACACTTTTCTTGATTCTTTCACTATATTTTGCAATGTCTTCTCCTTCTTTCATTTTCATCTGATCAAACTAACCTCTGAGACTTTATGCTTTGGCTCTCTTTACATTGTCATCTCCTCCATGGATATCATGCAACTTCTTCCAAATATCATAGATAGTAGGGCAATCCTTGACTTCATAAAATTTGGAATAGGTGAGTGAAGAAGCTATATCAATCATCATTATGTTATGATTCTTCATGTCCACCATCTGATCCACAGACATACGTCTCAATGGTTCCACATACTTCTGATCCAAGAATTGCAAACCAGTATCTCCAATAGTACATATATGTAGCCTCATCAAATATTTCCATGCAGTGAAGGTGTCTTTGTTAAGCTTGGGGATCTCCCTTCTATAAGACATCTCTGATCTTTAGCTTAGGCCTTGAAACCTTCCCTGAAAGCACCAAATTCTCTAATTCCAATTGTTGGAAATGAGTTCAATAACTGAGAGGGGAGGGGTGAATCAGTTATCATAAAAATAAATCTAAGTCCCTTAGATGTCTTAAACAAATTTATTACTGTTACTCGTTTAACAAGGATATTCTACTATTACTCAATTAACAAAGCAATCTTGAGATATTAACTGTGATTATCCTTTAGTGATTAAATGCATAAACATAAAGCATAAATAAAATAACATGTATACATATGACACCAAGATTTAACATGGAAACCCAATTTGGGAAAACCACCAATTGCAACTAGTTACTATTTTTCACTCTTCTGAAGTGAGCCTTGTTACAATCCAATCTTGTTAAACGTTACAAAAATACACTGCTAGGTGTGACCCTGTTAGAGGATTTAATCACCCTATAAGGAGTGGCCTTGTTAGAGGTCTTCAAACACTTCAATATAGAAATTTAACCTTGTGAGAGGATTTACAAAAGACTATTAAGTCTACTCTATTAAGAGATTTAGATCACTCAATTGTTAGAGAGTAACAATCGATTGACCTATTTTGAAAAGAAACTGTGTTTGCTGATTCAGATCTCTATTATGGCTTTAAATTGGATCCTTACTGATCAAATATTCTTTTGTATCTCTGTTTGAATGTTCTATCCTTAATTAGAATCCCATCTGATTTCACCTTCACTCTTCATATCACAAAGCTAACACTTATTTATTCACACACATTCAATCCAAACTTGACCTTGTATATTTATGATAACTCTTGTCAATTCAGCCTGAATAACCTTCCAAATAAACAATAAAACTTAAGTTTGTCAGCTACATATAACCAATTAAACATAAATTGTAAACTGTTGTTAGTCGACTGACATTGAATATCTAACTCGGTTAACACTGTAATCCTTCAATGTCTGATCATTGCTGTAATGCCCGAGTGCACTCGGTTAGAATTAAAAATCACTTTTGTCTTCTTCAATGCCTGAAAGTGCTTGGCATATACTGATTGTGCTCGGTTTAGGTATAGACATTTGTGTAACATCACTACATCTGTGTAAACATCAATGACAATACACAATTGAATAATTGTCATCAACAAGGGTTTCAATTAATAAACTAATGACTCTTCTTCATCTACAAATATGTCTGGAATTAGACCTTCAAATAGATCTAGTGTCTTTATCAAAAAAAAATCTTTTTCTTCTTTGCCTTCTCCTTATCCAACTTGGCTTTCTTGTCCAAAAATCTTGCATACTCTTCTTTTTATTTTTTCTTCTTGAGTTTTCTCGGATCCCATTTAAGTATCTCAAACTCGAGATTATCATCATCTATTTTTTCATTTTCCTCTTCTTCTTCCAATGATTTTTTCCTTGTACCTTAAGTGTCCTTCTGATCCTTCTTCTCATCTTTATCTTTTTCTTTATCATCTCTCCTTAATATTTATTTTCTCCATCCTTCTATTTTGTTTCATCTGTCTTTTATTCATCTATATGCTTTCCACTAGTGTCTTGTTGTTGATCTCTGGTATCTGTTGTTTCCTTCTTCTTCTCGGTGTCAGTCTCCTTCTCGGTATCGGTTGGTTCCTATCCACTTAAGACATCATCCTTCTTTTTCATCTCTTGTAGGATCTCTTATGTACTTTGCAATAGTTGATCTGGTAAAATTGGTTGTTTCATTTCTTGCACAATGACCTATTCCTGACTTGGTTGATCTTCTATAGTATTCTTTGTACTAACTTTTTCATCTTCTTTTTCAATAGTAACTTGTGCTAACACTTCCTGCTGCTCTGATGGTTTCTCAGGTTCTTCAGTAGAATCCTCTACAGTAATTACAATTATGTTCACTGGCATATCAATTGCATGTGGTACATTACCGATTAGCTCATTTATGTAAAATAAATCATTAATATTTGAAGTACCTACCTCTGAATAGGCTTGATCCTGCTCTTCATTTAATACTTTCTTCCATAGTTCATTGATGTCCTGCTCTAGTGTTGACTCATCATTGGCTAGAACTAAAGTTGTCAATGTCTTTGTCCTGAAATATTTCTTGTACTTCTCCATGTACACTTCTATATCATTCTTTGATAGCTTAGATAGAAATGTATTCATTATTTGTGTTTGGAGTTCCTCAACTCTTTGATACGTTGAATCCCATCTGATCAATATGTTCTCATACAGTTCTTTTGGAACATTATCCTTTACATCTCTAGGATATTTTTTATACTTTAGAAAATATTGAATGATGGTGTCTTCAATCAGTTTATTATCATCCTCTAACAATTTAGCAAATATAGTTGGATTGATTCTCCTACCTAATCTTGTATCTGTAATATATTTGGCCATTTATATAGGGTTGGTAGGAATTCTACATTGCTTTCGTCCTGATCACTTTCCCCATGTCATTATTTCCTTCTCTGATTCGTATCCTCATCATTTGTACCTTTTTTATTTAATGTGATAGGAGGTTTCTTTATTTAAGTTCTGGTTTTTCTCCTCTCTGATACTTGAGGTTTCATCTTTGTAGGATTTTTCCTTTTTGGTGTTACCTCAATCTCCTTTTCTTCTTCACCAATATTAATCTCTTGATTTGTCAGGAGGGCCTGTGCTTATGTAGGTTTATCTCCATCCTTCATCCTTTTCCTTGTGACTAGTGTGGTAGGGAGATCTAGGGACTTCACTTGTTGCTCCTTTATTCCTTCTATCTGTGCACTGATCTCACCTTCACCCCTTCCATATTTTTTTGTTAACTTCTTCAACATATGTTCTTTCTTCTTCATTATTTTTGGTTTCTTGATATCTAATGTAATAATTTTGTAGGCTTCCTCGTATGTACCAAATAAATTAACAATTGTATCCTTTGGTTGCTTTAGAATGTATTCAACACATCCAAATATATATTTCTTTGTCACTTCATAACTAAATGTTGGGACCCAAGATGTTCTTGGTTCCACTTGTTGGATTCTATAAGTGTTAGTGTCTACTAGAAAACAAATAGAATCACTATACTTCTCTACTACCGATGGGGGTATCTGATAGCGTTCTTTCATTTTGATTTGAAATTGCTTGAAGTATCCCCACATGATCTTATTGAATTTATCTCCTATTTTCTCAATATAATCGTTAATTTGGTAAATCAATGGTCTGTTAGTGCTCCAATTTACTTCACCTATTCCCAGAAAGAAATTCTTAACATAGAAATACAAACAAATAAGTAATGATCTGAATTTAACTTCTTGTTTTTGAAATTTCTTCAATCTTTTCATATTGGAAAATAATTGGCTCTGTGCCATTGCTGATAAATCATACTTCTTTCCCAATTTCTCTATCTCGTAAGTTGTATACAAAGAACTACCTGGTACGCTGTTAAGTTGACTAGATTGATAAATTTTGTAACCGATAATAATTATTGCAAACCCTGTTTCAAGGTTTGTGACCTTGTCTACTCTCATTTCTCTTCCATCCTTAGATGTTTCAGTTATTTTCCTCAGCTCTTCCATGTTTCTTACTCGTAGGGTACATTCTTTTCCTTCGGCCAGTAAACCAGTGACCATATGAATTAGGTCTTTTGTTATCATGACTGGTCTATACTCATCTAACCACAAAAATTCATTGTGTACTCAACTCAAAACATATCTAATCTATTCCTCATTGAAAACTTTAGGCATGAATACCTTATGTGTTAATGTGTTCAGTTCCAGATGCTTGTGTGCATCCTTCAATACATTAATTTCACACAGTTCATCAAAATATACCTTTTTTATTTTTGCATCACCCAAATCAACAATGTTACTGTGAATAAATGTTCTTATAATATCTTCAATCAACATTACCCTCTGGGGTAACGATGGTAACGATTTGATGTTGTCTTTATCTAGTGCCTTTAGGGGACACAACTTAGAATCATGGGCTGGCTTGTCATTAATACTCACAACTACTAGGTTTTCAATTTTTTGTTCCATAATGTTCTACAAACTATTCTTGAAAACTTCCAAGGTCCACTAAGACTTCAGTTAGGGCTTTCCTGTAACTCTGCTAGCTAGGGAATGAAAATACTCTATCACTTCTGCAATAATTCTCACTGGTAATTCTTCGTAATATATTTCTCTAGGCTCTTTTGATACTGCTCAAACAATTGAATTAGAAAATTAGGGTAGAAATTGAATGGATTTGACACGTATTTATTAACCAAAAAGGAGAATAAAGTCTTCTTTCAGTCCTGATCAACAAGCTAAAGGAAGAGCTAGATTCTACAGACACCACAGAGCAGAACAGTGTGGAGCAAAGGTATAAGTGATTATATTGATTAGAGAGGTAATGGACTTATAATAGATCTAAAAATCTGCAATTGAGTTGTATGTATGAACAAATCATCAGTGTTTTAGTTTAACCATTGAAGCATCAAGTCTCTTAACTGAGAAGGACTTAAAATTCTTTTACAATTGAGATACATCCCAAGGAGTATCAAAAAGTTTGATCATAAAAGTAGCATTGGATATGCCCAATACATATTGATAGACCAAGTGAGTGTTTGATCAAGGATGGTAGCATTAGATGTCAGATACTAGGTGACAATCTATTCTTAAATCCTCTAACAAGGTCACATCTAACAGTGTGTTTGTAACCTTTAAAAGGTTTGGCTCTTAATAGCGCTCACTTCAGAAGAGTGAAACTTTGGGGTACCAGTCCCAGTGGTTTTTCCCTTAATAGGGTTTCCACGTTAAAAATCCATGTGTTATGTGTTTATGTTTTATTACTTTACTATTTTACATTTCACATATGTAATTCTAGATTGATCGGTATACTCTGCATATTTACTGTGTTTAAGTAAATACTTAACTGCTTATCGGTAATCATACAGAAGAGAGATTTACAAAGCAATCCGACAAGTAGTAAATTGATAAAAATATTTCAAGGAATACATCTTGTAGGACAAAATATAACTTAAGACATAATCTATGGTTATAAGTTTTAAGGGTTGATTTAAGGATTAATTTTTGAGGCCACTGATTCAACACCCCCCCCCCCTCTTAGTTATTACTAACAATTGGTATCAAAGATTGTGTGTTTAGAAGGAAGGTTTCAAGCCCTAAGTCAAAGATCACAAGATGAATAGACGAGATGTGCCCAAGTTGAACAAAGATAATTTTACTTCATGGTAGAGCAGGATAAGACTCCACTTATCAAGTATTGGTAATGATGTTACTCAATACTTAGATGTTGAATATGTGTTTCCCATAGGAGCACAAAAATTTGAAAAATTGAGAGAGAAGAATGAGTGCAATTGCATGATGATAGAGCTTGCTTCCTCACTCTCCGATGTTGAATTTGAAGATGGAAAAACCTACAAGACTGCAAAGCAGATGTGGGAAAAATTGATGCTTGTACATGGTGGTGACAAAAATGTTTTGAGAGCCAAGGTAGAAAGCCTTAGAGGAAAGTTTGATGATCTAAAAATGAAATAACGTGAAAACATCACTCAGTACAGCACAAGAATCAAAGAGGTATTCAATGGTATCTGAGGATTTGGAGGTGTACTAGAAGAAGATACAGTGGTAAGTAAAATTCTAAGAACCTTCCTGCCTACTTATGCTATTACAGTATCTTCCATTCAAGAAATGAGAGTAGTAGCAAATAGCAATGTTACTCTAGATAGTTTTATTGGAAGACTGATTTCATTTGAGATGAATAACTTTGATAATAGTGTCTTACCAAATATAGATTTTTCATTCAAAACTTCTATGAGAATAAGTAAATCAAGCCATTAAAACACTATGAGAAAATATAGTGATAGTTAAAGTGAAGAGGATGATCTTGATGAAATTGAAGCACTTATGGCTAGAAGAATGTAGAGAGGAAAAGGTAAATACAAAGGTAAATTACCACTTGTTTGTTTTAATTGTAAAGAGATTGGAAACTTTGCTACAAGATGTCCTAACAGAAGAAAAGATGACAGAAGTAATGATAGGTCATTTGAAAAGAAGTCTGACAGAGGTAATTACAGAACCTACCAACAATTAGAAAGAAGAGATTCCTAAGACTACAAGGACAAAGGAAAGAAGGCCAGTTACCTAGAAAAATGCAAAGATGATAATACTGACACCGAATCTAATTAAGAAATCGAGATAATGTTTGTGGCTATAAAGGATGATTCAGATGATGATGAAGAAAGGTATGTAGAAACTGCACTCATATCTAAAGTTAGTAAAAATGATGTATAGATCATAGATAGTGGTTGCACTCACCATATGACCGATGATAAGAAAAATTTTGAGACTTTTTAATACTATAAAGGTGGTTCAGTAAGAATGGGTAATGACACACCTTTTCCAGTTGAAGGTAGAGGAACCATAATTTTGAATAACCAGATAAAATGTGAAAATGCTTATTGGGTAAATGGATTGAACTATAATCTATTGAGTGTTTCTTAGTTGAATAATTCAGGTCATAGAGTAGCATTTGAAAATAAGAAGGCAAAGATCTTTAATAAATCATGAAATCTGATTGGTACCAGTGAGCAGAAAAAAGGTAACTTATTCTATCTAAATGATATTGACACCACTCGTTTGGTTTCTACAAAAAGAAGACATATGGTTGTGGCACAAAAGATTGTGTCATGTAAACTTTGACAACATGATAATGATAAGAAAAAAGAGAAATGTCAGAGGCTTACCGACGATGACCAAGCCCGACAACATCATGTGTAAGAATTGTCAAAAAGGTAAGATGAAAAAGTCTAGTTTCAAAAGAAAAACCCATAAATCTGATGCCATTCTAGAATTAGTCCATACTGATTTATGTGGACCTATGAAGACAAAGAGTTATTATGGATATAGATATTTTATTCTCTTTGTTGATGATTACTTTAGAATGATGATAGTCATGTTTCTAAAAGATAAATTAGAAGCATTTAAGATGTTTAAATGGTATAAGGCAATGGTTGAGAAACAAAGTGGTAAGAAATTGAAATGCTTAAGGTCAGATAGAGGAGGGGAATTTATTTCAGATGAATTCACTAACTTTTGTAATGAGCATGGAATCAGAAGATAGGTCTCTGCACTCAGAACACCACAACAAAATGGAATTGTTGAAAGAAGGAACATATCCATATTTGATTGTGCAAGGACACTAATGATAGATAAAGGCATCACCCAAATATTCTAGAGGGAATCTGTCAATACTGTTGTTTACACATTGAACTGAGTACAATTGAAGAAAGACACCAAAAAGACACCTTATGAGCTATGGTATGGATACACACTAAATGTTAGTTATTTAAAAAAATTTGGCAGTCAATGTTATATCTTAAAAGATGATAGAAATGGAAAACTTGACTCCAAGAGTGATGAAGGAATCTTTCTAGGGTATTCTACCAAGAGCAAGGCTTGTAAATGTCTAAACAAAGCCTCTAACAAAATTGTTGAAAGTGCAAATGTAAAGATAAATGAATTTGCAGAGAAGAATGAAAAGGAAAGCACTAAAAAACTAGAGGACTATAATAGGTTTACTTACAATGAAAAACCTAACACTCTACCTAACCAACAATCTAGAGCTCCTAAGCAATAGATCATTGCACCCGAGCATCAGGATGCAAATACCGATGATCAGAATATTGCTCAAAATGATGCACAAAGTGATGGAGAATAGAATGAAGAACAAAATGATGATCAAGATGATAGATGAAGAGTAGAACCTGTACTTGCAAGATATGTCAAAAGGAACCATCCACAGAACTAGATCATAGGAGACAAAAAGGCTGATATGAGAACCAGAAGTAAGTCTCTAAATACAAGATGTCTTATTTGTGATTATGAGCCCAGATATCAATGTTGCACTAGATAATGATGAATGGATTAGTGCTATGAATGAAGAGATTGAACAGATAGATAAAAACAAGACATGGACACTTGTACTAAGACCAGATGACAAGGATGTCATCGGTACAAAATGGATATTCAGGAATAAGCTAAATGAGAATGGAGAAGTCACAAGAAATAAAGCAAGACTAGTATGCAAGGGGTATGCACAAGAAGAAGGGATTGACTATGGAGAGACCTTTTCACCTGTTGCTAGGCTAGAAGGAGTAAGAATATTACTTTCTTATGCTGCATATAAAGGCTTTAAGGTATACTAAATGGATGTCAAGTCTGCATTCCTGAATGGATTACTTGTGGAAGAGGTATACATTGAGCAAACAGAAGGATTTGTTGATCTAGACAAGAGGAACATGGTATGTAGGCTACATAAAGCCTTGTATAGATTGAAACAAGCACCCCAAGCCTGGTATGAAAGACTTCATTCCTATCTTATAAGTATTGGATTTGTAAGGACTAGTGAAAATAGTAATCTTTATTTGAAGGAAGATATTGATGCTAACATTTTGAT
>MU226735.1:384157-403509 GCA_018584345.1 Thuja plicata
ATCTTATAAGTATTGGATTTGTAAGGACTAGTGAAAATAGTAATCTTTATTTGAAGGAAGATATTGATGCTAACATTTTGATTGTTGAGATATTTGTTGATGACATCATATTTGGAGGCAATGATATTCTATGAAAATCATTTTCTAATGAAATGAGAAAAGATTTTGAGATGTCTATCTTTGGAGAGATCAAGTTCTTTATTGGTCTATAGTTCATGCAACAAGATGAAGGTATTTTCATTAAACAATCCAAGTACATTAAAGAAGTACTAAAAATATTCAAGATGGAAGAATCCAAACCAGTTGGAACACCGATGGAAACTAGATGTAAGCTGACAAAGGAGGATAAGTCATCAGAGGTAAATCAAACTTTATATAGATCAATGATTGGAAAACTCATGTATGTTGTACATACTAGACCAGATATTGCACATGTATTAGGAATAGTTGCTAGATTTTCTGCTAATTCCAGGGAACCACAGATGACTATTCTGAAAAGAATCTTAAGATATCTGAAGAATACTGAGGAATATGGATTATGGTATAAAAGAGAAGGAAAATTTGAAATAAAGGTATTTACCGACACTGATTGGGCTGGAAATATTGATGACCAGAATAGCACAACTGGAGGAGCATTCTTTATGGGTGACAGACTTGTCACATGGATCAGCAAGAAGCAAGGATGCATCTCTCAGTCCACTGCAGAAGTAGAGTATGTTGTTGCTGTTGCAAACTGCTCAAATATTGCATGGATCAAACAGTTACTGGAAGGTATGCATATGCAAATTATAGAGCCAGTAATTATCTATTGTGACAACACAAGTGCAATAAACATTTCCAAGAATCCAGTCATGCATGCTAAAACAAAGCATATTTCCATCAAGTATCATTATTTAAGAGAACAAGTTCAGGCAAAGGAGGTGATACTTGAGTATGTGCAATCAAAGGAACAACTGGCCGATATCTTCACCGAGCTACTGCCCAAGGATGCATTTGAATACTTGAGAAAGAGACTAGGGGTCAGAACCTTGTCTACTAGTCAGCAAGCTAACTAGAAGGCTGCATCAGCCTACATATTATCAGAATATCATTCATGTTGATGCAAGCAAAGAGATGGAATTCAAAGATACATCTATACACAGCAAGGTATTTATCTACTCCGAGCACCAGAGTTATTACCAATGGAATGGGAAATTCTAGGAATATATTATGGATAGAAAGGATCCACCTGACATTACTGTCAAATATTTATTTGAAAAAGATGTTTGTTTGGCATTATTGTCAAAGGGAGAGAGATATCTAGATATCTCATTATCATAAAGAGATTATATCCATTATCAACTCAGGGGGAGATCATATCCATCAAAGTATCCAAAGGGAGAATGTAACAAGAAAGGGATAGTACATCACAAGGAAGGATAAGAGTCAAAGGGAGAGAGTTTGACATAGAAGGAGAACACATCACATCAAAGAAAGAAATATTCTACATCTATCTAGTGAATGGATTGAAGACAGAAACAAAGTTGCAAGAATCAAATCAAAGCTATTTGAGCTTACCAATAGCCAGACATTTGTAATTAGTTACATTAGAAAATCTTGATGAAATTGTATATTTCATATTGTATTAGTAATAGTATAGTATGACAATGTACTATGTTTCCATAAATGCCAAAGGGAGAGATTGATGACATGTAACTGATTGAATGTTTGAAGATATTAAGTTGATGATCATGCAAGGCATTAAATCAGCTAATGTATTGTATTGTCATTGATGTCAACTTGATATAATCTGTATGGTCATGGAAATACTACCAAAGACTTCAAAGAACCGATGAATCAAGACAATGCTATTAGTAATGCATACAAGTCAAGTATTCACTAAGTGACTATATACACCGATGGAATGCACACCAACGGTTACAGTAAAAGGAAAAAGTCATAGTGTTACCTGACGAGAAAATGAATAGCATTACCAACAAGAAAAGTCACAATGTTGCCCGACGAGCAAAACACAGAGTAAACCAATAGAAACAATTTCAATTTTTCCCGACGGAAAAGACAAGGATGGAGATGTCGATGACAACTAAGGTCACACCAACAGAATAGTCAGTTATCACCGATGACTAACTAAAGTGTTGACCGATAGAATAGAGAGTTCATAAAATGACAAAATGCTTAGCTGTCAAGAAGCTAAAGGTAGAATTAATGGATACTTATCATTGTTTTAAACATCCAGATAAAGCTGAAGATAATTAATTGATTTAAAGTTGGTTTTTCCAGTTGGAAAGAAGATCTTTTTGAGATAAATTAGGAGTTTTCTTTAAATATATTGGCAAGAATTTTGGAACACGCCAAGAATCAAGAAAGCCAAGAAAATGGGAAATCATGTCTATATAGAGACAACCCAATTCATTATGAATGGGGAAGTGTGGAGTGAACAAGAGAAAGAGGAAAGATGCTAAAGAAAATTTGAAGGACAAGAAAGTCTTCTTTCAATCCTGATCAACAAGCTAAAGGAAGAGCTAGATTTTGCAGACACGGACAAACAGTGAGATAGCATCACAGAGAAGAATAGTGTGGAGCAAAGGTATAAGTGATTATATTGATCAGAGGGGTAATGGACTTACAATAGTTCTGAAAATTTGTAATTGAGTTGTATGTATGAATAGATCATCAGTGTTTTAGTTTAATCATTGAAGCATCAAGTATCTTAACCAAGCCGGACTTAAAATCTTTTACAATTGAGATACATCCCAAGGAGTATCAAAAATTTTGATCATAAAAGTAGCATTGGATATGTTCGATACATATTGATAGGCCAAGTGAGTGTTTGATCAAGGATGGTAGCATTAGATGCCAGATACTAGGTGACAAACTATTCTTAAATCCTCTAACAAGGTCACACCTAACAGTGTGTTTGTAACCTTTAACAGGGTTGGCTCTTAACATGGCTCACTTTAGAAGAGTGAAAATTTTGGGTACCGGTCCCAGTGGTTTTTCCCTTAACAAGGTTTCCATGTTAAAAATCCATGTGTTATGTGTTTATGTTTTATTACTTACTGTTTTACATTTCACATATGCAATTCTAGATTGATCAGTATACTCTGCATATTTACTATGTTTCGGTAAATAGTTAACTACTTATCGGTAATCATACAGAAGAGAGATTTACAAAGCAATCCGACAAGTAGTAAATTGATAAAAATATTTCAAGGCATACATCTTGTAGGACAGAAGATAACTTGAGACATAATCTGTGGTTATAAGTTTTAAGGGTTGATTTAAGGATTAATTTTTTAGGCCACTAATTCAACCCCCTCCCTCCATTATTACTAACACTTACCATGTATATCAATAGGTTCCTTTGGCTCTTATGATTGATTCTGAGTTACCGATATTGATAATTCCCACTTTCAAATTTTAGATTGTTCTTCAAGTCTTCAACTTCCTTTCTCATATTTTCATTCTCAGTAAGTATCTATCTTTTTTCTTCAATTGTAGTTCTCAAAAATTCTTTCAGTGTTTTTTTCTCATCTTGTAACCTCTAAATAATGGCATCCTTGTCTCTCATAGATTTCTAAAGATTTTATTTTCCTATTTTGAGTTCTTTTTGGGCATCTTCTATTGCTCGCATCTTTTCCAATACTTGAGTCATCCTTAGGGATTGAATTTCAAGTTCCTTTTGGGATTTAGTTAGATCATCTTCCAGGGCAATGTTCTTTTCCATCAGTTCTTCAATTTTTGCATCAACTTCTTCAATATTTGTACTATTTTTTGATATCTCTTCAATGTTGTCCAGTGTTATCTGCAACTTTTCTAACCGTTCCTTCCTTTTGGCAAAAGAGTGTCTCAATTTCTTCTTTAGATCTTCAATTTGTTCTGAGGCTTTATCCAATGCTTCTTCCATTTGCTTATCTCTCTTATACTTTTTCATATTCCAAGATATACTCTAAAGCTATTAAACTTCCCTCTAGAGAACTAACCTCTGATACCAATTGTTAATTGGAAATATTAGGTACTGAGAGGGGGGAAATGAATTAGTACTAACAAACTTCTACCTCTTTTGCACTTTAATCAATTAAGCATCAACCAATAATAACATTAATCGATAGTTTCCACAATATAACTGATATGTTGTAACTTAAAACCATAAACTAAATAACAATAATGCAAAAGCAGATCCACATATCCATAACTCATAGATTTTGGTTACATAGAAACCCTTGGTCAGAGGGAAAAAATGCGTTAGGGATGGCATCCATAAATCTTCACTGTAGATAAAATGTTTTACATGTTAGGGATACAATATGTCACCTTCTAAGAGACTCACCTGATTAGGAGTGATTGATACATTGTTAAGTGTATATTTAGTCTTATTAGGACTACTCTGTTAAGAGATTTAATCTTTCCTATAAGAAATTCACCTTGTTAAAGGATTTTAAAAATTTCATACAATAACAAACTTATCAGTCCTGTTACAAATTTCCCGATTAAGGGAGTTTAAAATACCTTGTAGAAACTATTAGGATTCTTTACAAGATAGTAATGACCTCTATACTCTTCCTTCTAAATCTTTTTAGATCCCTTAAACTCACAATCTCTGTTCTATGTTCTTCTCTTCTTTTGATTCGCTTCTCTGCTCAAAATTGTCCTCATAACTTATTCTCTTCAACAACTTTCTCTAATCTATTCCTTAATCCTTTTATCTTTAAATCTCCTTCTTCTATCCTTCATTCATGACCTTTGATCTTAGGGTTAATCAAAAAATTAATCTCAATATTCCCATAAACTATCTTTCTACTCTTTCTCTTGTCAGCTGCATCATGATTTTCCTTACAACCGATAGTAGTCGGCTTCCGATAATTGACCTCTATATTCCAATAAATCTTCCTTATTTCTGATAGCAATTCTGCTAATAATTACTTCTTTGTTTGACAGCAATGACAAAACTTAATATAATGCAAATAATTTATAACAGAACCCGCAAACTGGCCCTCTCTAGACAACAAAGACCATTTCTCTTCTATCTTATGTCTTTTTCTTTCTCCTTAACCAAATGCAAAAATGTCATTTGACTAGGCGAGAACATTGTATAAGGATGTACACCATAGGGCATTTAATTCTAACAATCTGAAATAAATCTCAAAATCTGTAACTTGGCGGGAATGTGATTTGACCGTGTGGGATTGTAGACACGTAGTTGACCAAGTGGGATCGCTCATATGAAAGGTATAAGTTTTATTGTTTTCTTTTATTTTAGCACTAGTCCTTTTATTTACTGACAGGTCTTTCAGATCATTGGTATGGCCCGCGGGATTTCCTTTCCACAGTCGGTGTTTTCTGTGTCGTGTAGGTCGGCGGGATCGCAAGAACGGACAGCGAGATCACAGTTTACTTTTTAATAATAGAATTAACTTATTTTCATTTGGTGCTTTAAAAATTACCTTGTATGTTGAACATTATTTCACACTTCAAATTTGGGTTTAAAACTGAACTAAGGTTAAAATTTGACAATAAAAAAACCTCACATTTCATTTGGGTGTATGCTAAAAATTGGACAGGGTTAAAATTTAACAAAAAATTTGCACACTTTATTTTTGGCTCTTAAATTTGAACAAGACAAACAACATTTTGATTTTGTGCATAAAATTTATCCAATTGTGAGTTTGCTTAAGTTCTAGGATATAAGACACATTTCCTAACTTGAGGAAAATTTATCATGTGTCCTAAGTTCTTGGTGCACTTCCACACCCTTTGCAAGAGTGCAATCTCACATCATACACTATCCTCTCCCACTGGCTCTCATGGTCATTAGTGCAAGAGAAAAATGGTTGTGATCGCTCAAAATTTTCATTTTTCTTAGAGAGACTTGTCTAGAGGGAGTGGTTCCCCTTTAGAGGATGACCTCAAACTGGTAAACACCCTGACTGGTGTATAAATAAGACACATAAAAAATCCTTGTCTTACATCCCACCAATCTCGAGTGAGGCGTGTTGATGATAGTTTGGATTTGGTGAATATCCCTAAGTAGCCAGCATGGTCAACTAGGCTCTTAAGTGAGTCACGTACATATAAACTAATTGGGGAGATGCCACATACCTTACTAATAAGCCTTAGAGTAGAAGCTACATTTTTGTTTCCTTGGTATAACTATTTGTAGTACAAGATGATTGTGTCTTCCTCTGAAGTTACTCACCATACATGTATCCCTGGTTTTGAGGTATAAGGCTTTCAGATTTCATCACAAAAAGTCAGGCATGCCCTCGCAAGGGGATCCCATATTTACCCATACCTTGAATGTCTTATTAAGTGTAAATTTTTTCGTTCATCTCCTCATTGACTTACCTCTTAGATTGAGAAGGAAACAATGTACGGGGGTAAGATATGCCAAGTTTTGAATTTATTACAAGTTCATGAGCATACAAAAATTATATTGAAAACAAATTCACCTTAGGATAAAGTGTGTCTGATCTTTTATAATTGTAAAATTTTCCAAGTGAAAACATTCTGAACATACATAAATGAAGAGTCTCAACAACAAATTCTTTTGACAAAGAGATAAAAATCAAAGTCCAAACTATTTTTTCCTAAAAGATTGCCTTGTACTTTGTAGGATTGTTTACACACATTTCTGAAGTCCAAAGCTCATGTCCAAGGTCAAGATAAGGCACACTTAGCATAGTCACTACCTAAATTTATAGAGTTACAATTAGTCAGACCTTGTTATTTCCCAAAGCCTTGTAGTGAATATCAAAATCTAATTTTTGACTCCAACATGCATAAGAAAGTAAAAATCCAGCTACCTCTTGCATATAGGGAGAACAAAATGACTGACCATATCATTAGACAACAAAAACATGTCATGAAAAAACCCAAAAGTATACCCTCTAACTAGAGAAATATGATGGCATGTGTTTCAACAATAAAGTCACAAACTATTTGAGAAGATACAACATGAACCACTTTGTCAGCTTTGATATCGATCAAAACTAGAGTTCTATAGGACCTATCCTCCCACATCTTCATCACATCTCATACTTATTCTTGCATCATCCTCATTTCATCATTGCAATCCTAGGATCACCTTAATCATTTTAGCATCCCAATCAAAATCCACCCCTAATGAAACCAAGTCCAAATCCAAACCAATCCCCCTCACTTGGTGTCACATCCTAGAGTTGTCCCATACCTACATATTAATCAAACCCATCTTGTAGCTTCACTCTTTAACTAATAATTATCTAGGGTAGCTCATCCTTTTATTTTTTGGCCTCATCACTTCAATCCATAGGTTGTTTACATTAACAAATCACATCTTCCAAAGACCATCATCTTGTCCTAGGTTTACAATCACACCCATCAAAACTTGCACTAGGTATCAACTCCCATATTTTCAGCGCCAAGACATCCTTTAGGTCCTTAGGAAACCACACATCTTGCATTTGTCTCATCACCCATCCTTAGTCATCTTGAGGATAATTTAGAATTCATATTGGATCGTGATGCAGGAGCATCCTGGGTTGCCTTGCTATCCTACTCATCTTTGTTCATTTTTCCAATTAGTGTCGAGTTCAGCGAAAACTTTAGTGGCGATTATTTTCCATTTGTCGAATGGCTCATGTCAGCGACCCCAGAATTGGTGAATATTTTTCATATATTGGATTGACCCTATCGCCCAAAATTTATTAATAATGTGTCCAATGCATGGGCCTATCGCCCATCGATTTATTTAATTTCTCCATTTCTTACACATTATCGCCAATGAAATATAATTTTAGGTCCCGGTAAATTTAAAAAAATTTCCTATAATTTCTAAGCAGCCTCTAATCGATGGCCTATATTTTCCAATCATCTTATACATATATATTTATAGGCGGCCCCAAATTCGCCTGGCATTTTGTGGACGTGTGTCTCAAACCGACGCAGTTTTGCCAACTTTATTAAACGTACGAAGGTGTTGTACAACACATAATCGACTTGAAAATAAAAAAAGACATGTTATAATTACGCGTGCTTTTCCAAATATTTGTATAAAAACATTCTTATATCTCTATTTGTTCAATAGCAAAGTTTTAGACTATTGAGTGCAACTCCATACTACATTGGTGAGTCGCGACTACATTGCTGCAATTTAATTTGAGGCAAAGGTAAGTGATACTTATTATGTGACTCTGTGATTTTGAGTTCATTATTCTGGAATAGGTTTTCAAAAATGGGGTTTATTTTCCCTTTTGGCCCAAAATACACCGCACTTCATTGATCTGTGCTCATCCAATGGTCGCTGGCAGTCACTATCATGTGTCGCACTGTCGCGGGTCTCATTAACTTTTGGCTTGTCATCTAATGTCACTAGGACATGTGTCACTTAATAATTTTAAATTACAACTTGAGCTTATTAGTTATTACATTTAATAAGTGTTTATTTTTATAGTGCAATCCAATTTAGATTTTAATTATACTTAGTTGAGGGTTAATTCATAACACGTGCCTTGTTTCCAGAGTAGGTTTGCAAAAAATAGGGTCTATTTTCCCTTTTAGCCCAAAATTCATTGTACATTGTTGATCTATGCTCATCCAATGGTTGGCAGTCATTGTCTTTAAAAATGTTATATCTCTAATTAAATTAAATATTTAACAATTAATTATACTTTGAGTAATGTTTAACTCAGACACATTAAATTGAATTCAATTATTTCTATTTTTATTATAATAAAAATTACATTATCACACATTGATATGACACATTTGATGAACTATAACTAATTGAATGTTTGAAGATGTTAAGTTGATGATCATGCAAGGAATTAAATAATGTATTGTATTTTCATTGATGTCAACTTGATATAATATGTATGGTCATGGACATACTGCCAAAGACTTCAAAGAACCACTGAATCAAAGGCTATGCTATCAGTAATGCATAAAAGTCAAGTATTCACAAAGTGACTATATACAACAACGGAGTGCACATGGACGGTCAGAGTAAAAGAGAAAAGTCACAGTGTTACCCGATGAGGAAATGCATAGAAATACCGATGAGAAAATTCACAGTGTTGCCTGATGAGAAAAGCACAGAGTAACCCGACGAAAAAAATTATAGTTTTTCCCGACGGATGGAGATCCCAAAGACAACTAAAGTCACACCAACGGAATAGTCAGTTATCACCAATGACTAACTAAAGTGTTGATCGACAGAACAAAGAGTTCAGAAATGACAAAATTCTTAGCTATCAAGAGCTATAAATAGACTTAACTAATACTTATAAATAGACTTAACTAATACTTATCATTGTTTCAATCGACAAGATAAAGCCAGAGATAAGTAATTGATTTAAAGTTGATTTGTCTAGTTGGCAATAATATCTCTTTGAGATAAAACTAGATTTTTTCTTTAAATGTGATTAGCGAGAATTGTGGATCACGCCAAGAATCAAGAAAGCCAAGAAATGGTAAATCATGTCTATAAAGAGACAAACCTAATTCATTACGAATTATGGGGTGAAGATTAAAGAGGATAGATGTTGAAGAGATTCTAAAGGAGAAGAAAGTCTTCATTCAGACCTGATCAACAAGCTGAGGAAAGAGCTAGATTCTGCAAACACCGACAAATAGTGAAACAAAATCATAGAGCAGAACAATGTGGAGAAAAGGTATTGAATTGATAATATTGATCAGAGAGGTAATGCACTTACAATAGATCTAAAAATCTATAATTCAAGTTGTATGTGTGAACAAATCACTTTAGTGTTTCAGTTTAACCTTTGAAGCATCAATTCTCTTAACCGAGAAGGACTTAAAAGTTTTTTACAATTGAGATACATCCAAAGGAGTATCAAAAAGTTCGATCATAGAAAGTATCATTGGATATGCATAATACCTATTGATAGGCCAAGTGAGTGTTTGATCAAGGATGGTAGCATTAGATGCCAGATACTAGGTGACAAACTATCTTTTAAATTCTCTAACAAGGTCACACCTAACAGTGTGTTTGTAACCTTTAACAGGGTTGGCTCTTAATCGAGCTCACTTCAGAAGAGTGAAAATTTGGGGTACTGGTCCCAGTGGTTTTTCCCTTAATAGGGTTTCCACATTAAAAATCCATGTTTTATGTGTTTATGTTTCATTACTTTACTATTTTGCATTTCACATAAGTCATTCTGGATTGATCGGTATACACTAGTTATTTATTGTGTTTCGGTAAATAGTAAGACTGTTTATCGGTAAACATACAAAATAAGGTTTTACAAAGCATTCTAACAAGTAGTAATTTAATATAAGTATTTCAAGGCATTCATCTTGTAGGACTGATTATAACTAGAGGCTTAAAAGTGGTAATAAGTTTTAAGGGTTGATTTAAGGATTAATTTTTGAGGCCACTGATTCACCCCCCCTCTTAGTTATTACTAAAAATTGGTATCAAAGCTTGTGTGCTTAGAAGGAAGGTTTCAAGACCTAAGCTAAAGATCACAAGATAAACAGATGAGATGTGCCCAAGTTGAACAAAGAAAACTTTGCTTCATGGCAAAGAAGAATAAGACTCTACTTATCAGGTATTGGAAATGATGTTACTCAATACTTAGATACTGAATATGTGTTTCCCATAGGAGCACCCAAAGTTGAACAAATGAGAGAGAAGCATGAGCACAATTGCATGATGATAGAGCTTGCTTCCTCACTCTCTAATGCTGAATTTGAAGATGTCAAAACCTGCAAGATAGTAAAGTAGATGTGGGACAAATTGATGCTTGTACATGGTGGTGATAAAAATGTTTTGAGAGCCAAGGTAGAAAGCCTTAGAGGAAATTTTGATGATCTCAAAATGAAAGAAGGTGAAAACATCACACAGTACAGCACAAGAATCAAAGAGGTAGTCAATGCTATCCGAGGAGTTGGAGGTGTACTAGAAGAAGATACAGTGGTAAGTAAAATTCTAAGAACCTTACTGCCCACTTATGCTATTATAATATATGCCATACAAGAAATGAGAGCAGTAGAAAATAGAAATGTTACTCTAGATAGTTTTATTGGAAGATTGATTTCATTTGAGATGAACAACTTTGATAATAGTGTCTTACCAAACATAGATTCTGCATTCAAATCTTCTTTGAGAATAAGTAAATCAAATCATAAACACACTATGAGAAAAGATAGTGATAGTGAAAGTGAAGAAGAAGATCTTGATGAAATTGAAGCACTTATGGCTAGAAGAATGCAGAGAGGCAAAGGTAAATACAAAGGTAAATTACCACTTGTTTGTTTTAATTGTAAAGAGATTGGACACTTTTCTGCAAGATGTCCTAACAGAAGAAAAGATGACAGAAGTAATGACAGGTCATTTGAAAAGAAGTATGACAGAGGTCATTATAGAAGCAACCGACAATCAGAAAGAAGAGATACCTGAGACTACAAGGACAAAGGAAAGAAGGCCAGGTACCTAGCTAAATGCAAAGATGATGATACTGACACTGAATTTGATGAAGACATCGAGATGGTCTTTGTGGCAGTAAAAGATGATTCAGATGATGATGAAGAAAGGTATGTAGAAACTACACTCATATCTAAAGTTAGTAAAAATGATGTTTGGATCATAGATAGTGGCTACACTCACCACATGACCAGTGACAAACAAAAGTTTGAGACTTTTGAATGCTGCAATGGTGGTTCAGTAAGAATGGGTAATGATACACCTTGTCCAATTGAAGGTAGAGGAACTATAATGTTGAATAACCTGATAAAATATGAAAATTATTATAGGGTGAAAGGATTGAATTATTATCTATTGAGTGTTTCTCAGTTGAATAATTTAGGTCACAGAGTAGCATTTGAAAATAAGAAGGCAAAGATATTCAATGAATCAAGAAATCTGATTGGTACCGGTGAGCAGACAAAAGGTAACTTACTCTATCTGAATGATACTGACACCACTTTCTTAATGGCTAGAAACAAAGACATATGGTTGTGGCACAAAATATTGTGTCATGTGACCTTTGACAACATGATAAAAATAAGCAAAAAGAGAAATGTAAGAGGCTTACAGATGATGACTAATCCCGACAATATCATGTGTAAGAATTGTCAAAAAGGTAAGATGATAAAGTCTAGTTTCAAAAGAAAAACCCATACATCTGATGCCATTCTAAAATTAGTCCATACTGACCTATGTGGACCCATGAGGACAAAGAGTTATTATGGAGATAGATATTTTATCCTCTTTATTGATGATTACTCTAGAATGATGACAATTATGTTTCTAAAAGATAAATTAGAAGCATTCAAGATGTTTAAATCGTACAAAGCAATGGTAGAGAAACAAAGTGGTAAAGAATTGAAATGCTTAAGATTAGATAGAGGAGGGGAATTTGTTTTAGATGAATTCACTAACTTTTGTAATGAGCATGGAATCAAAAGATAGGTCTCTGCTTTGAGAACACCATAGCAAAATGGAATTGCTTAAAGAAGGAACAAATCCATTGTTGATTGTGCAAGGACACTGATGATAGAGAAAGGCATCACCCAAATCTTCTGGAGGGAAGCTAACAATACTGATGTTTACACATTGAACAGAGTACAATTGAAGAAAGACACCAAGAAGACACCTTATGATCTATGGTATGGTTACACACCCAATGTAAGTTACTTCAAAAAATTTGGTAGTCAATGTTATATCTTAAAAGGTGATAGAAATGGAAAAATTGACTCCAAGAGTGATGAAGGAATCTTTCTAGGGTATACCACCAAGAGAAAAGCTTATAAATGTCTCAATAAAGCATCTAACAAAATTGTTGAAAGTGCAAAAGTAAAGATAGATGAATTTGTAGAGAAGAATGAAAAGGAAAGCACAAAATAACCAGAGGACTACAATAGGTTTGTTTACAATGAAGAACCTGACACTCTACCCGACCAATAATGTAGAGCTCACGTGCAGCAAATCATTGCACCTGAGCATCAAGATGCAAATACCGACAATTAGGATATTGCTCAAAATGATGCACCAAGTGATGGAGAACAAAATGAATGACAGAATGATAATAAAGATGATAGACAAAGAGTTGAACCTATACTTGCTAGATATGTCAGAAGGAACCATCCACAGAACCAGATCATTGAAGATAAAAAGGGTGGTATGAGAACTTGATAATGATGAATGGATTAGTGCTATGAATGAGGAAATTAAGAAGATTGAGAAAAACAAGACATGGACACTTGTACTGAGACCAGATGAGAAGAATGTCATCAATACAAAATGGATATTCAGGAATAAACTGAATGAGAATGGAGAAGTCACCAGAAATAAAGCAAGACTAGTATGCAAAGGGTATGCACAAGATGAAGGAATTGACTATGGAGAGACCTTTGCACCCATTTCTTGGCTAGAAGGAGTGAGAATATTACTTGCTTATGCTACATGTAAAGGATTAAAGGCATATCAAATGGATGTCAAGTCTACATTCCTAAATGGAACACTTGAAGAAGAGGTATACATTCAACAACTAGAAGGGTTTTTTGATCCAAACAAGAGGGACATGGTATGTAGACTACACAAATCCTTGTATGGATTGAAACAAGTACCTCGAGCCTGGTATGAAAGACTTCATTCCTATCTCATAAGTATTGGATTTGTAAGGACTAGTGAAAATAGTAATCTTTATTTGAAGGAAGATACCGATGCTAACATTTTGATTGTTGAGATGTTTCTTGATGACATCATATTTGGAGGCAATGATATTCTATGCAAATCATTTGCAAATGAAATTAGCAAAGAGTTTGAGATGTCTATGTTTGGAGAGATCAAGTTATTTCTTGGTGTATAGATCATGCAACAAGATGAAGGTATTTTCATTACACAATCCAAATACATCAAGGAAGTGCTGAAAATATTCAAGATGGAAGAGTCCAAACCAGTTGGAACACCAATGGAAACTGGATGCAAGCTGAAAAAGGAGGAAAAATCATCAGAGGTGAACCAAAATTTGTACAGATCAATGATTGGAAAACTCTTGTATGTTTTACATACTAGACCAGATATTGCACATGCAGGAGGAATAGTTGCAAGATTTTCTGCTAATCCTAGGGAATCACATATGACTATTGTGAAAAGAATCCTAAGATATCTGAAGAATACTGAGGAATATGGCTTATTGTATACAAGAGAAGGCAAATTTGAACTTAAGGTCTTTAGCGATGCTGATTGGGTTGGAAATATTGATGACCGAAAGAGCACAACAGGAGGAGCATTCTTTATGGGTGACAGACTTGTCACATGGATCAGCAAGAAGCAAGGATGCATCTCTCAGTCTACTGTAGAAGTACAGTATGTTGTTGTTGTTGTAAACTACTCAAATATTGCATGGATCAAATAGTTATTGGAAGGTATACATATGAAAATTCTTGAACCAGTAATTATCTATTATGATAATACCAATGCAATAGACATTTCCAAGAATCCAGTCATGCATGCTCAAATAAAGCATATTGTCACCAAGTATCATTATTTGAGAGAACAAGTTCAATCAAAGGAGGTGATAATTGAGTATGTGAAATCAAAGGAACAATTAGCTGATATCTTCACAAAGCCACTGCCTAAGGATGCATTTGAGTACTTGAGAAAGAGACTAGGGGTCAGACCCTTGTCTATTGGTCAGTAAAATGACTAGAAGGTTGCATCGGCCTACATATTCTCAGAATATCATTCATGTTGATGCAATCAAAGAGATGGACTTCAAAGATAAATATATACACTACAAGGTATTTATCTACTTTGTGCACCAGAGTTATTGTATTTCTGGTGGATTGGGAAATTCAAGGATTATATTATGGATAGAAGGATTTTTTTGGCATTACTGTCAAAAATATTTGTTTGGCATTGTTGTCAAAGGGAGAGATTATATCCTTTATCACTTCAGGAAGAGATTATACATCAGGGAGAGATAGAAATTATATCTATCATATTATCCAGAGGGAGAGATTGAAACAAAAAGGGAAAGTACATACAAAAATCAAATTGCTAAAAAGAGACATCAAAAGAAAAGAGAACAGTCAAAGGGAGAGATTTTGACACAGGAGAAGAACACATCACATCAAAGAAAGAAAGAGTCTACATCTATCCAGTGAAGGGATTGAAGACAGAAAGACAGCCGCAAGAATCAAATCTAAGCTATGAGAAGCTTACCGATGACTAGATATGCATATCAGTTATAGTACATAAGATTGGTATTTTGATGAACTTCAACTGTTATATTTCATATTGTATTAGTAATAATATAGTGTGATAATGTATTGTGTTTCCATGAATGCCAAAGGGAGAGATTGATGAACTATAACTAATTGAATGTTTGAAGATGTTAAGTTGATGATCATGCAAGGCATTAAATCAGTTAATGTATTGTATTGTCATTGATGTCAACTTGATATAATATATATGGTCATGGACATACTACCAAAGACTTCAAAGAACTAATAAATCAAAGGCTATGCTATTAGTAATGCATAAAATTCAAGTATTCACAAAGTGACTATATACACCGATGGAGTGCACACCGACGGTCAGAGTAAAAGATAAAATTCAAAATGTTACCTGATGAGCAAATGCACAGCATTACCGATTAGCAAAGTCATAGTGTTACCCGATGAGAAAAGCACGGAGTAACCTGATAGAAATAATTACAGTGTTTCCCAATGGATAGAGATCCCAAAGATAACTAAATTCACACTGACAGAATAGTCAATTATCACTGATGACTAACTGAAGTGTTGACCAACAAAATAGAGAGTTCAAAAATGACAAAATGCTTAGCTGTCAAGAGCTATAAATAGACTTAACTGATAATTATCATTTTTTTAATTGACAAGATAAAGCTGGAGATAATTAATTGATTTAAAGTTGATTTGTCTAGTTGGCAAGAAGATCTCTTTGAGATAAAACTGGAGTTTTTCTTTAAATCTAATTGCCGAGAATTGTGGATCACGCCAAGAATCAAGAAATCCAAGAAATGGTGAATCATGTCTATAAAGAGACAAACCTAATTCATTATGAATTATGGGGTGAAGAGAAGAGAGAATAGATGCTAAAGAGATTCTAAAGGAGAAGAAAGTCTTCATTCAAACCTGATTAACAAGCTAAGGAAAGAGATAGATTTTACAGACACCGACGAACAGTGAAACAACATCATAGACAAGAATAGTGTGGAGCAAAGGTATTGAATTGATAATACTGATCAGAGAGGTAATGCACTTACAATAGATCTGAAAATCTGTAATTCAAGTTGTATGTGTGAACAGATCACTTTAGTGTTACAATTTAACCATTGAAGAATCAATTCTCTTAACTGAGCAGGACTTAAAATTCTTTTACAATTAAGATACATCCCATGGAGTATCAAAAATTTTGATCATAGAAAGTAGCATTGGATATGCCTGATACCTATTGACAGGCCAAGTGAGTGTTTGATCAAGGATGGTAGCATTAGATGCCAGATACTAGGTGATAAACTATCTTTTAAATCCTCTAACAAGGTCACACCTAACAGTGTGTTTGTAACCTTTAATAGGGTTGGCTCTTAATCGAGCTCACTTCAGAAGAGTGAAAATTTGGGGTTCCAGTCCCAATGGTTTTTTCCTTAACAGGGTTTCCACGTTAGAAATCCATGTGTTATGTGTTTATGTTTCATTACTTTACTATTTTGCATTTCACATAAGCTATTCTGGATTGATCAGTATACACTAGTTATTTACTATGTTTCGGTAAATAGTAAGACTGGTTATCAATAAACATACATAAGAAGGTTTTACAAAGCATTCCGACAAGTAGTAATTTGATATAAGTATTTCAAGGCATTCATCTTGTAGGACTGAGTATAAATAGAGGCTTAAAAGAGGTAATAAGTTTTAAGGGTTGATTTAATGATTAATTTTTTAGGCCACTGATTCACCCCCACCCCCCCTCTCAGTTATTACTAACAACATTGACAAATTAAAAATAGAAACTTGCTTTTTCTCTGGACTAATAAAGAAACTTAATCATTTTAGAAATTCAGAAGCTCAATCTTTAGATTTAAAAATGGAAGTGCTAATCCATCGCTTAAGCATACTTAAATGTCTAATACACAGGTAAAGCAACTAATTAAAATATTGTATTCACAGAGAAGTCTAAGAATCATTTTTTGTACCCAAAAAAAGAAAATTGAAACAAACTTGGAAAATTTTTATTATTTTTTTCATAACATTACATTGTACATTAAAAATAGAAACCTACTAGGGAACTTCTTATTGGTATAAAAAAAAAAAGAAAAACAAAAAAAGTGAAACTTTGCATGTCCATTGTCAAAAGACCAGGGTAATGGGAATGGGTAAACTAGGGATCTTCATCTTCCTTTTCATCTAAGTAGAATTTTCCAGAGAGGATAATCTCTAAGAATTCTTCAAGCCATTTGTAGTCCAACTTGTCAAATTCATCAAGGAAAAACCATTTCTAGAGAAAATCCCTCCCAAGTCACACCCATTTCCTGTGTCACATTAGTTTCTTGTCATTGAGGTTCAACAGAAAGGGTTGTCTGGCCACATTTCTACCCAGCTCCAATAGCTTGGGTATATCTCTTGGCCAAGGGATCCCCACCCCTAATTCCACAAAAATAGAAACATCAACATCATCCTCCAAGAATTTCTCTTTAAAAACCTTCCTCAGCAGCATCAACATATCCACCTTTTGTCCTCTCAGGTCAAGGAGAGACGCAAAAAACTCAGACATAGTTGATGAACATAACTAATTGAATGTTTGAATATGTTAAGTTGATGATCACCAAAATGTAGAAAGGTGATGCAAGACATTAAATCAGTTAATGGATTGTATTATCATTGAGGTCAACTTGATGTAATCTGATTGGTTATACAAATTATGTCAAAGAGGTCAAAGAACCAGAGAGATAAAGGTTATGCTATCAGTAATGAATAAAAGTTCAGTATTCACAAAGTGACAACAGACACTGATAGACAGTGCACACTGATGGATAGAGAAACTCGAGAGGAAAGTCATAGTGATGCCTGAGCAATAAACCTGACAAGAATTACCAACGAGAAGAATAACAAGCATTATCAATGGAAAAAATTACAGTGTTACCCGATGGAGATACCCAAAGAGAATTGAAGTGTTGACCGAGCCAACAAGGATTTAAACACCGAAAAGAAATGAAGATCAGAAATGAAAAAAGACTTAGCTGGCAAGAGATAAAGGAGTTAATTGGTTGTTAAAATTGTTTTCATCGACAAGTTTGAAGCCAGAGATAAGAGAGAGTTTTAAAGAAGTTTTATTAGAGTTGTCAAAGAGAAATCTACGAGATAAAACTAAAGTATTTTTTTAAAGAAAGATTGGATAAGATTGTGGATCACACCAAGATCAAGAAATTCAAGAACTGAGAAACTGTGAAATCATGTCTATAAAGAGACAATATAATTCATTATAAATTAGGGGAGTGAATAGAGAAAGAGGGTGGTGAAGAGAAACTAATGAAGAATAACTTCATACAGTCCTAATCAATTAAGCTGAAGAGCAAAGCTAATTCTATGGATACCGAGCAACAGAGTACAACATCACCAAACAGAAATAAGTGGAGCAAAGGTATTTAAAAGATACATTGATCAGAAAGGTATAATGAGCTTACAATAGATCTAAAAATCTGCAAGTATATAGTTATATATGTGAATAGATCATTTACTATTTCAATTTAACCATTGGATCAGAAAGTCTCTTAACCGATCAAGACTTATAAATCCTTTCTATATTGAGATACATCCCAAGGAGTATCAAAAAGTTTGATCATGAAGATAGCATGAGATGTCAGATACCAATTGACAAACTACACTAGGTTTGGTCATAGAAGGTAGCATAGAGATGCTAGATATCAAGTGACAAACTATTCTATTAAAATCCTCTAACAAGGTCACACCTAACAATGTGTTTGTAACCTTTAACAGGGTTGACTCTTCACCGAGCTCACTTCAGAAGAGTGAAAATTTTGGGTTACCTGTCCCAAGTGGTTTTTCCCTTAACAAGGTTTCCACATTAAAAATCAATGTGTCAATGTGTTTATGAGTCATTACTTTAGTGTTTTGCATTACACATAACTAAATCTGGATTGATCGGTATACACTAAGTCATTTAGTGTATTTCAGTAAATGAAAGACTACTAATCGATAAACATTAAGAATAAGGTTTAAAAGTGAACTCTGAGTAGAAGTTATTTGATAAGATTATTTCAAGGCATTCATCTTGTAGGACTGAAGATAACTAGAGGCTTAATATTGTGGTACTAAGTTTTTGGGTTAAGTTATTGGAATATTTTAAGGCCACTGATTTACCC
>MU226735.1:428655-455141 GCA_018584345.1 Thuja plicata
CATGTCTCTCCCATGCCTTATTAATGCCTTGGGCATTAAAGGCTCTTACATGTTCATTTATGAGTCTCCAAGTTCATAAATGAACCTTGTCCCCCCCCTCTCTCTCCCATTCTTCTATAAATAGAAGCCTGTTTTGAGAGCAAATAAGCCTTCACCTAAGATTGAAAATACATTATTATGCTACTAGATTAATCCTAGAATCACATTTCATCTTTCATTTCATGCTAGTTCATTGTTCTTATTTCATCTTTTAGAGTTAAAATACATGCTTTTCCATCATTTAGCTTGTTTTTAAATAAAAATCCTTCATGCTAGGTTGTATTCGTCACTGGTTTATAGCATATTCTGAGGGCTAATATGTTGTTAATCACACTCCTCCTAGTTAGCAGGCAATATGTCAGTTTTAGTGGGTTTTACATGCTTTTCTAACCCTTTGAACTAATATAATGACTTATTGAGTGTTTGTGTTGATTCTGACAGGTACCCATTTACACACACACACAGTAATTTGCTATTACTTTCCTACCTTTTGATGCCAACTCTTTTAGGATAGTCTGACCAATCTTCAATGAATCGAGATCTAAAGAGAAGTTCTATACCAATTCATCCAATCTTTCCTTTTTGTAATTTTCCTCTGCAGTTCTAGTAGCTGAGTCTACTAGACTTGTGAAGTATTCTTTGAAGCTTGTTAGGATGCAATCTACATCATCAACTAACTGAATTTTAGCCACTTTCTTATCTACTGGCACTAAGTCATTCAAAATGTTCACTCACTCCAGAAAGAGAGGGTTTCTCATAACTTGTTTCTCTTTGGCTTTCTCCATGGCTAAGACACTGATCTTGATCAAATCTTCTTCTTCCCAAGCATCTAGATTTGCTGAATCAGGGGTCAAACTTGACAGCAATGATATCAAAGGTTTAATGGGTGGAGTAAGTATAATATTCTAACTGACATCCACACATTCACTTTTCACAAGTATCTCCATAACAGGTGGGTCATTAGATTTATTGTCTTCCTCATTATTCAAGTTGAATCTTTAAGAGGCGCTTCATCTTGTTGTAAGGAAGTGCATACCTTCTATATTTATTAAGCACTAACAAATGATTTTTCAAATTTTTTCAAGTTATTATGTGAAGCTGTCATGGAAATCTTAACATCATTGATCACAATAGTCTCTTCTAAATCTTTGGCTATATCAGAAGGTGATGAAACTATGGGCGCTAAATCATGTGGACCTGTCATAGGCGCATTTGGAATCACTGATTCTTTATCTTGTTTGGGAGGGACTGGAGTTAATTTAGCTGTAGGCACCATAGATGGATACATATGCCTATCCAAAAAAACTTTCTCAAATGCTTTCTGAGTCTCTTCACCAACCAGTTCATACTCTTTGTTCATATGAAGAGTTCTTATTTTGGTTCTAAGATAAGGTTTTACCAAATCCAACAGTACAACTTTCTCATCATGTGAGCAAATAGGGAGAAGATTGTCTAATGTTTCTTCTCTAATCATCGAGACTTGATCTATGGCTTTCCTTTTCAATAGGTCTAGTATGTTCCATACTTTGTCTGGTATGATTGTCTTGAGTTCCAATACTGACTTTTTAAACTTGATCATATGAGAGATAATCATAAAATGAATTTCAGATTTATCTATCTCTTGGTACTTGTCATAGAAATTTTTAATAAAGTCTAGTCTTCCTTCATTAACAATTCTATTCTTTAAGACTATCAGACTAGGTAAGAAATCCTACCTCAGGAGGGGCTTGAGTGTTCTTTACTTTGCTCCTTGTTGTCCTTGAGGATGGGTGACATGTGGGAACTTTCTTCCTTCTTCTGTTCAACTTGTTTGGTACTGATGGTGGAGAGGAATCCAAGTCAATAGTAGTTGATGGTGCAGATGTACCTTCATTAGATTTACTCTTCTTCTTCTTTGAGATATCATCAGATTTTTCTATTTTTACTTCTGCGGAAGTTTTTTTGAGCTCTCTTGCAATTTTAGCTTCCCTAGCTTTGTCTAGGTCTTCTTGTGTGGCCCCATGCACTTTTAGGATATTGGATGTAATCCTTGATGCATTTCTTTTATTGTATGCACTGTATAACACATAATCAACTTGATTTGTCTTCTCTATATATGTACCCCATCTGGGCTCATTTGGATCTTTAGGCACAGAAAAAAGAACTTGTGCATATCCTTCCAACACATGTTCTTCAACTTCATAACCAAGTGGATGAATCCATTTTGTTCTTGGCTCAACTCCTTCCATGCAAGTACAGTCAGTTTCCACCATGAAGCACATGGTGTCCTTGTATTTATCAACTATCTTCGTAGATATCCTGAACCTCTTCTACATCTTGATCCTGAATGTCTTGATCTCCATTTCCATAGAATCCTTTACACTACTCTTTGATGTAGCTTTTAGTGAAATTTGTGACATAGTGGGTTTGCTCCTATCCAGGTAAAGATTAGAGACTTTACCAATAATGTGGAAGTATAGGTAGATGATCAAAGAGACAAATCTGAATATTTTTCTCTTGTCATGCTTGATAGCTCTTATGTTCTCAATCAGTTGTGTGCACAATATCTCACAAAGATTATACTGTGTATTATCTCTTACCATCCTTATTGCTACTAGAACTGTTGTTGTGGATACACTATTGAGTCTGCTAGCATGTTAGAAATTGTAGCCGAGTATCATGGTGATGATTTTGATATCATCCTCTTTAATAGGATCAACATTCATCCCGTGCCTATCACTTCTGGATAAGCATGCTTGTTCAACCTATTTATTTACATCTTTACCAATGGGAAGAACAGGTCCAACCTTAGGGAGTCCAGTCATCTCTTGAATAAGATTAGCAATGATGTGGATAGGAACTTCACCAATCCAATATAGATCATCATGTATCCTACTAAGTAGGATTTTAACCCATTTTGGTTCATAGAACTCATGCGCATTTTAATACTTGAAGATAGGGTTATTAGAAAGATGTGAGAATTCATCCTTGAAAGTGTAGTCTGGTTTCATCATAGATGCCATGAGCCTTGCTATGCTATTATCCCCAATAGTTTCCTTCTTACAATAGATGTAAGTATGAATGTCTTCTACATGCACGACTCCTAGCGGAGCCTTGGAGAATGCCCCTTCTACATCATCTAATATAGACTTGAATGGATGTTTCTTAAACACATATCTTGTCTTCTTGGAGATGTCAAACACTGTAGGAGTAGCCATTACTTACTTGTGACTTGTTTAAATAGGGTTTCTTAAGATTTTGAAATGACATGTCCGCTAGGGTTCTATTTCAACTTTGATTCATCTTGCTAATCAACCAACGGTTTATCCTTCAACACTTTGATGCTAACTACTATTGTGCTCTCTGAATGCTCAATCTTGAATACAAAGTGAGGATATAAGATCATTTACTGACTTATATAATAGTTACTGCATTTAATTCTTGAATCTGTAACATGGTTAACACGGAGAATTTCAATCTTTGCTTCTGTCATTGTTCAAGCTATGCGTCCATGCATACTTCCTCAATCCATCACCAAATACATGAATTCATAGGTGCATACTTAGAGGTGAGTATACCAGCCACATAGGGGTTCAAAGCTAGAATAGCTCCCCCTAAGACCATGAGGGTCATCTAACCAAAAGTAGAAGGTGTGTCCACTATGGATGTGTTGGTGCTATTTCATGTTTGAAATATGCCTTGTAAATTTCTTGAGGTCCCCTGTCATCATTGGTGTCCAAGGTTTTAAAATCATGGTTAAAATTATTCTCATGCCTCTACAAAATCTGTTCTTACCCTTGACCTAGTTGAAAATGCTAGAAAATGTATGAACCCTCAAGTATATGTTGTAACCCTATTCAAATTTGAATCTCAATGCCCTAAGTGTCTTGGCGGGTTCTATTTTCGCCTTGCTTTTTCAGTCACTTAAGTTTTCATAAGTCATGTGTTCACATTAAAAGGGTTGTGTTATAAAGTTGTGTTATCATAACCACTTTAATATTTCCTAAGTCATGCCACTGAGAAAAGCCTTTTATTTCATTGTCTTATGTGGTGAGAAAATATTTTTTGATCAGACGGCCAGCTTAATAGCTTAGTCCAAAACCAATCAATATCTATCAGTTAAGTTATTAAGCGATGGTACCGCATGTCCTTGGTAGGGCCAAAAGTCATAAAGGTTCTCAGTTAAATAGTGGACAAGTTAAGAAATAATCGACAGTCTACTTAAACACTTAAAGGAAAAATGCACAACATCTAATGGATAAGTTATTAAGTGGTGTCAACGTGTGTCCTATGAAGTAGTGTGGGTCCAGTCACAGAAAGCATAAAGGTGACTAAAGACTGGAAAGATCTAACAGTGAGTCTAATTGCTTAAACCCAAAGTGATCGACATCTATCACACAAGCCATTAAGCAGTGTTGACATCTGGTAGCTGGTGGACCCGGATACTCAGAGCTGGCGATAATTAAAGATCAGTGTTAGAGAACAGATTTGTCTTTCTACAAATACTCTTTTAAGTTTCACCCTATCACCCTTAAAAGACAAACTATCTTTAACAGTTGGATAAGTATCCTTTATGATCACTTCCATCTAAATTTTATTACAGGTACAGCTCCCTAATATTTATCTTCAATGAAATTTGATAACAGTTTAACTGGTTAGCTTTTAACCCGAAAGATTATAAAGGCTGCAATATCATTCTTTGATGATATGCTACTAA
Source organism: Thuja plicata (assembly GCA_018584345.1). Lineage (NCBI taxonomy): Eukaryota > Viridiplantae > Streptophyta > Pinopsida > Cupressales > Cupressaceae > Thuja > Thuja plicata. The sequence continues at coordinate 433,391 of MU226735.1, forward strand.
ACAATTGTAAAGGAAATAAAACTGAATAATGAATGGGAAAAAAAACACAATTGCTTCCCTGATTGCATTTCATGAAAAATAAGCAACTTCTCAGCTAAAGATAACAAAAAATAGATAGAATTCAGAATTCATATATTATGAACCAACAAACATATACATAATAGGATAAACAAGATGTCAACATAGGACACTTCATTTTTGGTTTCCAAATAACACAGATTCGATAAACCTCACTGTAATATATTTCAAAAATTACTGCATAGGAAATTGCATGAAATATATTCTTTCAATAACATTCAATTACTACTATCTGTTCCTTTAACCTTCTCAAAAACAAAACTATCACCACCGAAAACTATTATCTACTAGCAATGAGTTTTTTTCTGAACCTTTAAAAAGTTTTAGTAGCCAAATATATAGTATTAGAGAACCGAGAGGTCTCCCAAGAAACATGACCTCTCAGGCAATTAGTTATATAACTAAACCAGCAGAAAAAGGACACACGACCTTAAGAGTTTGCATGTTAACCAAATAAAAACTAATTAACCAAATCTGGTTCCTTGTCCACAGCATGATCCTCGATCCCCGCTCGACTCCCTTCTTCTTCGGTAACTAATTAGGCAAGTTTCCATTCTTTATATGCCTGAACCAGCTCCTTCACAAATGGCAGATGTGGGATCTTAGAGTTCACTATCCGAGCCATTGAGGCCTCTTTACTCCATTTAAATTTCTTCACCTTTTCTATGACATTGGACAGCTGATCCACACATAGATATAGCATAGAATCGATCCTATCTATCTGAGTTAAGTCAGAGGCTTAAGGATTAATATTTTCTCTGATAATCTTTATCATTGAGTCGAAAGCTTCCAGAGCGCCCTTCAATTCCTACTCACTGAAAACTGATGGATAGGTATAAGTGAAATTGATCACCTTTAACTCATTCAAGGCGGCCTTCTAAATTTGCTTAGCTTCATACTCATATTCTTTGTTTTCTGTAATGGTGCCCCTTATTAGTGAGATACGCCAACTGATGTTCTTCCTAAGGATGAATAAAATGGATTCCTTAGCACCTTTTAGAGATTTTTCCGTGCAGAATTTGTTGAAACCATACCTCTCTATTTCCATAAACTTTGTCATCGCCAACACCCATTTTTCCTCCTCTCCATCTCAGACTTGGTGTTGGGCTTGCAAGTCTCCCATTATGGCCTCTTTTCCATGAAGAACTAAGTGTGAATATTTGATATATTGTCGGCCATTGTTAAGCACTTGGGACATCCACTCATCAACTGAGGAGACTAGTGTTCGACCCCTCTGAACTTGATTCAACAAAGTTTTACTTTCCGCCAAGTTTGGGTCAAATACTTGTGAAGATTGGGTTAGTGGCATGGTGTCAAAGTTTTAGAAAGTATTTATGAACTGAGAGAGTGAGAATATCATCTACTTTAGTTCTTTCTTTTCCTTACTATCCTGCCATGATGTTATCAACATCTGCTATGTCATTTCTTTGAAAAGGTGATTCTTTCCCGCTCTATCTATAGTTCCTAATTCAATTTTAGTGACTTCAAAGTCTTCAACCACAAAATCCCACTTCTCTTCCTTCAGTCTGTAGGTGGCTACTTTAGCTGTCCACTTCCCAGTTTTAGTATCAGAAAACATCCGTGTTGTACTCTTAACTTTCATGGCCTTGGGAGTCTTTTGAGCATATTTACTGACTATATCTTGCACTGGAATAGATACCGGAATTAAACTCCATTTTTTATTTACTGAAGAGGTTAGCCATCTTGGTGTATCATTTGTTGTTGCTGATTATTCACCAGTCTTCATAGGGGTATCCATTAAATCCAGAGTCACATCATCAAGATCAAAGAGATCTTTTCCGATTTGCTCATCTTCCCCAATTTGGTAATTTAAATCCCCAAATTTTTCATCCTCCAAATTGACTGTTTCTACATTTTCTTGACTCATCCTTCCCTTTTTCTACGATCAGGATCTTGATCTGGTAATGCGCCGAGGTGAGGCCACAAGGGAAAGTTTTGCAACAGATTTCTTCTTGGAATCCTTATTTCGCTGCTTACTTGATGAACCTGCATTACGAGATGGTTTATGAGCATTAGAAACAGAGGGGGGGGAAATAAAATTAAAGATTTAACTCCAATTGATTTAGGACTAGACTGTTCTCTTTTTGTTTGCAGCCATTCCTCAGTTAATTTAAGTACATGTTGTGTCCTGCACTTAATGTCATCTTCCTCTTCCCTTGACCAGTCAATATCAAACTCTTCATTATCTAGGAGCCTTTTGAAACTGGGTTCGACTAAGTTGGAACCGTCATCTGTCACCCCTTCTATATTGAACTGCAATCTCATGGACAGAATTTGAGATATACATAGTCTACTATGACCTCTCTTCATAACTTGGGACTTGTTTGCACAATCTTCCCAGAAATCCTCTAGATGGGGAACTGGAAACATATGAGATCTAAGGCCTAGATTCCCACTAGCAAAGTTCTTGTTATCAAAGCCTATCCTCTCCATGTAATAATTGAAATCAAAATGACTCAGGTCACTCCCAATACTTATTGCATCTTCAATAGTCAAGCATGAAAATTTACCTAGCTGTAATGGGAAAAATTTCTCCCATTCTTCTTCAGGAAGAAAACATTTAAGCACAGTAGCAAGCTACCTATAGACTTCTGCAAAGATAAAGCAATCAAAGGCATACCTAGGTAATTTTGCAGGGGAATCTTTGAAACCACCAATTCTAATATAAGTGAACCTAGGAAACTAAATGTAAAAACTCCCAAATCTTGTCACAAATTGCTGAGCTTCAGAAATATTTCTTTTGGCTGAATCCCTAGTCATCTCAAAATAGAGTTTACCCATGAAAGTATCATGCACCCTCCTGTAGTTCTGAATTACATTGTCTTTGCGAAGAATGGGGAAATACTCAAAAATACACATTCCATCTATCCAAGGCTCATGAATCATCCCATCCCATTTCCTACTACAGGCCAGACAGTACATTAGATCAGAAGACATGAAAAAGCTACATCTAGTGAGGTTGGAATTGTTAATTTGTTCTCTCATAGAGTCTGCAATTAATTCATCCCAATCCAACTTCTTTTTTCCTTCTAAAACAATTTGAATGTAACAGAATAACCAATCTGAGAAGAAAAATGCCTCAGGTGACCCTCTGACTCTATGCAACATCACCATTACATCACTAATATACGGGTGCACATGACTTCTATTGAGATTTTTGGGCAAACGGGAACCTCCCCTCTAAGCATTTAACAACCAATGCTTGGCTATTGAAGTGTGATTTACATCTGCATTTGGTTTGAATTTAACAAGGGACTGCGTAGGAGAGAAAGCGGAAAAAGTTTGCTCTTGAATTTGGAATGATGAAGAAACAATTCCTCTGTTTACAGCCATTAAGACCTCACCATTTTTCTTGAGAATTGATTCGTTTCGCTGGTCATATTTTTGGATACACTCATGAACTAGCTTAGGACATACTACTACAGGAGGGAAACAAATAGCTATGCACAACCCACTACTCAAAATTTTGAGAGAAGGAACATTTTCCTCTACAGACTTAGTAAGCCTATCAGTAATTCCTTCTACATCATATCCTTCTAAATCTGTGTCTGTCACAATAGGATTTTCACATACTATACTAGACACACTTCCAAACAAGTGAAATGCAAACTTCATACTTGTAAGAACAGACTGATAATTGTCACAGAAACTTCCGCAAATTCCACAATCTCTTAAATTTAAACACTGTAGGGGTTGTAGCCTGACTTACCTTAATCACTGTAGAAATATCTGCAACTAGAGCTCTGAAAACTCTTACCTTCAATTTACCCGCACATAGACAGTGACAGCAATTCAAAAATAATGAATGCTAAGAAGGGTTTTGAATAAGGAATACCATGAATTTGACAATTAATTGCCCATCATTAAGGCAATAAAAGCTCAAAGAATGAAGTGACCGTTCATGCATGAAAACAATTAATGCCACTTGTGCAAACTTTTATGCCACATGAATTCATCATAAATTTGACATCTTGGACACACATAACCGCCGCCAATACTTTTCTGCATTAAAAACCTTTCTAGGTAGGGCCCACAACTGAGTGACGACGATAGCCTTTTTCTTTTGTCATGTGTCACTTTTTCAAAATCATTGAACACTCTTGAACACAGATGAACTAAGTTCAAGGGTGTTCTTATGTGTTCAACACTGTTCAAGTCTGTTTCTACTTTAACCTCTTACCTTTGTCTTTAAACTGAATATTCCATGCTTAATCACTGATTCCCAACTTTGATCAATTAAAATTCCACACATCGCAAACATGAGGCCCTCTTTTTAGTGATGAATTTATTCACCTGCTATTCCTTCGTAAAAATTATGAACCGGCTTGAACACTCTTGAACACTCATGAACTAAGTTCAAGGTTGTTAAAGTATGTTCAAACTTGTTCAAGAAAAGTGTTAGCAAATGATTTTTCTAATTCCACAAACACAGACGGACCACAAGGTCGACACTTTCGCTGAGAATTTGGACATGTGGACTTAAGCAACTTTGAGATTCACAAAATAATATGGTGACTCTAGAAATCAAAAACAAGGATAAGTACCAGACTTGGACTAACACCAGCTCTGACTGGGGACTGGATTTTCTCAAAAGTTAGAGAACTCAAAAACTCTAGTTTCGCAAACTGCTACAAAGGGCTCAGAAAAACACATGAGAAAGGAAAGACACACAACCTGAAAGAAAACTAAGACTAATATATACAACAGAACACAGGAAGCCAAACTAGAGCTTCAATAATTTGAGATCTTGCCCATTATAAGAATATGGCAAGATCGTTCCATCAAGATACGCCAGCTTAAAAGTGTTGGTTCCCAGTTCTTCAGTAATAATAAAGGGCCCTTTCCAAAGTGATTCAAATTTACTGTGGGCACCTTTTGGAGCTTTCCTTTTATCCCATAGAAAGACCTCATCTCCTTTCATAAAACTTCTAGGTCTCACCTTCCTGTCAAATATATTTTTCACTCTGGTCTGATGTTCAGTAATTTTATCAACCAAAGCTTCTCTTTCTTCTTCCAGCTTATGCAAATACATGATTCTTTTCTCCAAAGAGTCTTTAAATGTTTTGTCTTCAATGGCCATTTGCAGTTTAGCTACTGAAATTTCCAAAGGAACTGAGATTTGTGCACTTATCTCATACACCAATTCAAAGGGTGCCATGTCGATCACTCTCTTGGGAGTAATTCTATTAGCCCAAAGAGCCTCATAAAGTTTCTTGTGCCAATTCTTGCCACTATCATCTACCAACTTCTTCATGATCATTATCAATTTTTTGTTACTTGACTCGGCCTGACCATTTCCCTGGGGAAAATAATCTGATGAATGAGCCAAAGAGATACTATGATCAAAATAGAAAAGGGACAACTCTTGTGAAGAGAAGTAAGTAGCATTATCGGCTAAAATTTTATGAGGTACTCCGAAACGTACCAGAATATTATCTTTTAAGAAATCACACACCACTTGAGAATTAGCCTTCTTGGTTGGGATGGCCTCGACCCACTTAGTGAAATAGTCAGTCGCTATTAGGATGTAAACATGACCTGCAGTTGACTGAGGATTAACAAGACCAATGAAATTGATTCCCCATTTCTTGAACAGTTCACTTACTATAACTGGCTTCAAAGGCAAGGTAGCTAATTGGGGTCTCCCAGAGAACAACTGGTATTTTTCATAGTTTCTAACAAATGCATAAACATCCTTGAACATCTCTAACCAGTAGAAATAATTTCAAAGAATTTTGAATGTTGTCACAGTAGATGAGAAATGACCTTCGCAAGCCTCTTCATGAAAATTTTTAAGCAACTGTAACTTCTGAATTTTATCCACACATCTTAGAAATGTGTTGTCAAGGCCTCTTTTGTACAATACATGTTGTCATATTACATATTTCACAGCCTAAAGTCTCAAAGTCTACCTTTCCTTAGGCGTCATTCTTTCTGGACATTCTCCATAAGTTAGGAAATAAGTAATGTTGCAGAACTAGGAATCTGTCAAACTGACCAACAACACTTGAGATGCTTCACATTCTAGATTTTCAAGTTGACTTACATTTTCTATAATAAATTTATAGAGCCCCCTTCCCTTGACAAGTTTGGTGGGATTTATTGTCAAGTCATATTCCTGAATCTTTGTCACCCATGCTTCTCTCTTGTTCATGGCTATTTCTTGTTGAGTAAGAAGCACTTTCACTGCTAAACCGAGGACATATACTATGGAATGAGAATGAAGGATATAGAATCTAAACTACTTGATTGATTTCACTATAGGAAAGGATTGTTTCTCTATGGGGGAGTATTTTAGTTCATGCTTTTTCAATGGTGTACTCATGAAAGCGATGGGTGCTTCATTCCCTGAAACATCCTTTTGGGTTAGAATTCCTGACAAAGTGTGATCAGAAGTATAACAGTAAATGATGAAATCTTTTTTGTAGTTGGGGTAAACTAAAGCTGGGGCATTTGCTATAGCATTTGTTATGACACTAAAATCTTTTCTACCTTCTTCTGTCCATTTAAAGGGATGTTTTTCACTCATCATTTCCACAATGTGCCTAGTTAATTCAGAAAAATCTGGGACAAAGGCTCTTAAGAAGTTAATCTGGCCAAAGAAAGATTTGACTCCTGTTCTAGTCGAAGGTAGATCGATTTGTTGAATCACTTTTACTCTTTCAGGATTGATCCTAATCCCTTCTTTAGACATAATATGGCCCAACAACTTCCCTTCAATCACACCAAAAATAGATTTTTTAGGATTAAGTGATATGCCATGGTCTCTGCACCTCTGTAGGACTAATTTGAGATCTCTAATGTGATGTTTTCTTCTTTTAGAGTACACAGTAAAATCATCAAGATAAATCACTATAATTCTATTTTTCAAATCAGCAAAGGAAGAATCCATTGCCCTTTGGAAAGTTACCCCTGCATTAATCAAGACAAAGGGAATTATGTTATAGGAAGATGTTCCCCATGGCGTGGTGAAAGAATTCTTCTATTTATCTTCATCAGACACACTCACCTAATTATATCCTGAAAACCCATCAAGTAGAGACATCATTTCTGATCCAGAAACTGCCTATAAAACATTTTCCATTTTGGGCAAGGCATAGTTATCCTTTACACTGGCCTAGTTTAAATTTTGGAAATCTACACAGATCCTTATTTCACGATTCTTCTTTCTGACAGGGACAATATTTTCTATCCAGGTTGAGTGATGAATAGGGTAAATGATTCTAGCTTTTAGCATCTTGTCTACTTCTTTCAGAATTTCTTCAGAAACTTTAGGATTATAACTTTGAAGTTTTTTCCTGAAGGGATTTGACTCAGATTTAAGAGGGATATGATGGCTAAATTTCCCTTTCCAAAAATCTTTAAGATCACTATAGTCCTAAGAAAACACATCCATGTATGTTGTCAGCAAGATTTGAAGGTTTTTCTTCTCCTGAACAGACAGAGTCTTACCTACAGATATCCACCTAGGTTCAGCTGTAGTACCAATATTCACTTTTTCAAATTCTTTTTGCACATCTGACTTAGGGTTTTTCCTTGAAATGAAACTATCATCTTTTCGAGAAAACAAGTTTTCTAAGGAAACCAAACCTTTGGGAATTTTGTTTCCCTTTAGCTGAACAACTTCTTCTTCTGGTAAGAACTCAGAATTAGACTTTTCACCATCTTCATTCATTCCTTCAAAGTAGGTGGATGAGAAAACTTCTATACACACCATGAAATCCTTAATTCGGGCATCATCTTCAAAGACTTGCAGATGTTCAATGTTATTCAGAACAGCAGGTCTATATATCATCTCAACCCTATATGTGTCTATTTTAAAGTCTGGGTGAGGGAGTAGAAGCGACATTGATACAGCTAGGTAATCAGCTCTTGTATTAAGACTCCTAGGAATGGCTTCTATGGAAAAACCTTCAAAATAATTAATTTCATCCCACACTAAGTTTCTGTAATCTTTCAAGCGTTCATTTTTTACTGTAAATTGACCCTTCACTTGATTAACAATCAATTCAGTGTCACCTTTCATAGAAATTGCCTTGATTCCCAGTGTCTTGCCTCTCTCAATCCTAATAACAAAGCCTCATATTCAGCAGTATTATTAGTATTTTTAAAATCCAATTTGAAAGAGAAAGGGTTATATTGATCATCCAGGCCTTTAGACTACACCAGTCCCAGAGCCTGCACTGGCACAACTACCATCAAACTCCATTAACCAAATTTGCTCCTTTTCACCAAAGTCTACACAAATAGGAGAGGCTTCATTTGATAAAATCATGTAGTTACCAAACTCACAGTCTTGGAAGAGGATTTGTGCCTTAGGATCATCGGATGGGATTACAATGCATTTATTTTTAGCTTCAAGTTCTAGTTTGACCTTTTTCTTTCCAATAGGGATAATAGCTTCTGACCAATCCATCTTTATTTCCCCACCCATGTCTCTACAGAAAGTTCTGCTCAATAGCATCCCATAGCTTGTAGGTATATCTACTACTAAAATAGTTAATTTGAGTCTCTTATCAGGATAAGCAGCTAAAATAGCTTGGGCATCTTTAACTTGACCTATTAAGGGCACCTGTTTCCCGTCCATAGAATAGCACCTCCCAAAATTTTTGGTCATGGTTAAGCCTAAAGATTTGGCAACGGATGATGGAATAATGTTATCATAGGCACCTGAGTCTATAATGCAATTATTCAGTTTAAGACTGTTAAGGAGAAGAGAAATATAAAAGGGATCAGGCTTTCTAATTTCATCAACTTCACATTTCAATTCTGAGGTAGAAGTAGTGGCAGAGTCACTCTGATTCATAACAAATGGTGAAACAAGTGTGGGGGAGTCAACTGGGTCATAAATTTGATTTAAAGTACACTGATTGGATTGAGATGGATTTGGAAGGTCACCCTTGATGTACTTGACCAACTTATCAAGCTCTTTGGGATTTAATCTCAGATATTCAGCAGGAGATATTTGGATAGCAGAAGACTTACAAAATTCTACAATATCAAAAGAGGACGTGCTAGAATCTTTTTGTACAACCTTAACATCAAGAGTCTGAGGACTGGGGGAAGAAGAATTACTTACAGGATCTAGGGTCTTCTGGAAAGTGTCAGATGTTGTTGGAGTGTTCTTTGAAGACTTTTGATTTTGAGTGAGCATGGCACAAGCAGGATCCTCAAGGGTGACCAGAATATCTCCTCTTTTTGATTCAGATTCGTATTCTAAGTAGTATGAGCCAGAGTCTCCAAGTCTATCTTGAGGTACTTCTTCTACAGTACATTCCCCTAACACATCTTTTGTGGATTCCATTTGTACATGTCTTTGCATATCTGGGCAAGAATTACCATCATGATCCATTGTCAGGTGAAAAGAACACATGATAGCCTCTTTTGGTGAAGCTTCCAGGGACAATCTTGGTTGATTAGAAGGCAGCAAAGGGGTTTTTTTATGCCATTGATTAGGCTTCTTTCAACTAATATCTTGATAAGGGGAAGGAAATGAAGATCCTTGCTTTGGTAATTGCCTCTTCAAGGCAATTACATCATTCATAAGTCTCTGAACAACTGGATCTGTAGGAGCAGAAGTAGAAGGTTGAGAGTGAGGAGTCTATATGTCTTTTCTCCATTTCCCTGCTATAATAAGATCATCTTCTAAATTAGTGGCCTGACCTTGGGAAATAGCTAAATCAGCTGGTCTACTCCTTCTTAAGTGAAAACCTATGTCCAGGGGCATAGATTTTACAAAGAAAAATTGTTGGTTTTCTGGGGTCGGTCTTTTGGTAGCAGGAATTCTGTGAATAACTTTGTTATATCTAGCCACATAGTCTCTCATTGGTTCATGAATCTCTTTTTTCATTTGTGTTAATTGTGCTAGTAGAGAATGTTCATCATCAGCCCCTTTAAAACGTCCTTCAAACACGGTCTTCATGGTTTTCCATTTTGTGATAGACCCAGCGGGCAAGTGACCAAACCATTATGTAGCTCCCTCTGAGAGGGATTGTGCAAAGAGTTTGATGGCTACATCTTCATGTTGCACTACCAAAATGGCAGTAGCCACATTGAATGCATTCAAATGTTCATCTACTGAGACTTTTCCATCTCTAGAAAATTTAGGCAAGACTTCTTTAATACCTTTAGGGAGGGGATGATGAGCTCCTAAATTTAAAGGACCAACTACTGCACCCCATGGTTTTGCCATGACTACAACTGGAAAGATTTTTACTAATGGTGGTGCTTGAATACCAGACAAAGTCAAAGCTTGACAGACACTACTAGATGGAGAAGAATTTGAAGAGGCTTTAGGAGGTGAAGAAGGTCTACTCTTGGCTTTGGGCTTTGAGGTGTAAGAGGTTGGAAAATAAAAAATTTGTAAACTCTCATAAAAAGTGTCAAAAATTCCCTCCTTCCTCTGGGACCTAGTATATGGTCAAGAATCCAGTATTATATTCTCTTATTGCCTCTGGATAGCTCTGTCGACAATTTGTGCCTCATGGGCAATTGGGAGCCCTTTCAGCCACTCTCCTATATCTTCCTCTTCTTCTAAAACTAGAAGAACTTGTTGATACTGGTGATAGCTGTTCTTCAAATCGCAAGCAACAGTGTTTAAATAAAAAATTATATCCTCTTGGGTATTTTGGAAGTTAAGATCTAGTTGAATGACAGGAGGTTTCTCCTCCTGGTATGGTATCACCACAGCTGGTAGGACCATATATTGTTCATAAAAGAAAGCATTTAAAAATAGGTCTACACTGTGAGCACTCCCTAGTAGAGTTGCCAAAAATCTGTTAGCGAACAGATTTGTCTTTCTACAAATACTCTTTTAAGTTTCACCCTATCACCCTTAAAAGAAAAACTATCTTGAATAGTTGGGTAAGTATCCTTTATGATCACTTCCCTCTGAATTTTGTTATAGTTACAGCTCCCTAATATTGATTTTTAATGAAATTTGATAACAGTTTAACTAGTTAGCTTTTAACCCGAAAGATTATAAAGGCTGCAATATCATTCTTTGATGATATGCTACTGAACAATTGTAAAGGAAATAAAACTAAATAATGAAAGGGAAGAAAAACACAGTTACTTCCCCAATTGCATTTCATGAAAAATAAACAACTTCTTAGCTAAAGATAACAGAAAATAGATAGAATTCAAAATTTAGATATTATGAACCAACAGACATATACATAACAAGATAAACAATATGTCAACACAAGACACTTCATTTTTGGTTTCCAAATAAGACAGATTTGATAAACCTCACTGTAATATATTTCAAAAATTACTACACAGGCAGTTGCATGAAATTTGTTCTTTCAATAACATTTAATTACTACTATCTATTCCTTTAACCTTCTCAAAAAAAAAACTATCACCACCAAAAAATATTATCTACTAGCGATGAGTTTTTATCCGAACCTTTTAAAACTTTTAGCAGCCAAATATATAGTATCAGAGCACCGAGAGGTCTCCCAAAAAACATGATCTCTCAGGCAATCAGTTATATAACTAAACCAGAAAAAAAGGACACACGATCATAAGAGTTTGCATGTTAACCAAGTAAAAAATAATTAACCAAATCTGGTTCCTTGTCCATAGCACGATCCCCGCTCCCCACTGGACTCCCTTCTTCTTTAGTAACCGATTGGGCAGGATTCCATTCTTTATATGCCTAAACCAACCCCTTCGCGAATGACAGATGTGGGATCTTAGAGTTCACTATCTGGGCCATTGAGGCCTCTTTACTCCATTTCAATTTCTTCACCTTTTCTATGACATTGGGCAACTGATCCACACACAGATATAGCATATATTTGATCCTTGCCATCTAAGTTAAGTCAGAGGCTTAAGGATTAATCTTTTCTCTGATAATCTTTATCGTTGAGTCAAAAGCTTCTAGAGCGCCCTTCAATTCCTGCTCATCAAAAACTGATGGATAGGTATAAGTGAAATTGATCACCTTCAACTCGTTCAAGGTGGCCTTCTGAATTTGCTTAGCTTCAGACTCATATTCTTTGTTTTCTGTAATGGTGCCCCTTATTAGTGAGATACACCAACTGATGTTCTTCCTAAGGATGAAGAAAAAGGATTCTTCGGCGCCTTTTAGAGATTTTTCCATGCAGAATTTGTTGAAACCATACCTCTCTATTTCCATAAACTTTGTCATCACTGACACCTATTTTTCCTCCTCTCCATCCCAGACTTGGCGCTAGGATAGAAATTCTCCCATTACAACCTTTGTTTCATGAAGACCTAAGTGAAAATATTTGATATATTGTCAGCCATTGTTAAGCACTTGGGACATCCACTCATCAATTGAGGAGACTAGTGTTCGACCCCTCTGAACTTTATTCAGCAAATTTTTACTTTCCGTCAAGTTCAGGTCAAATACTTGTGAATATTGGGTCAGTGGCATGGCGTCAAAGTTGCAGAAAGTATTTATGAACTGAGAGAGTGAGACTATCATCTTCTTCAGTTCTTTCTTTTCCTTACTATCCTGCCATGATGTTATCAACGTTTGTTGTGCCATTTCTTTGAAAAGGTGATTCTTTCCTACTCTATCCATAGTCCCTAATTCAATTTTAGTGACTTCAAAGTCTTCAATTGCAACATCCTACTTCTCTTCCTTTGGTCTTTAGGTGGCTACTTCAGCTATCCACTTCCCAATTTTAGTATCAGCAAACATCTGTGTTGTACTCTTAACTTTCTTGGCCTTGGGAGTCTTTTGAGCATATTTACCAACTATATCTTGCACTGGAATAGATACTAGAATTCAACTTCATTTCTTATTTACTGAATAGGTTAGCCATCTTGGTGTATTATTTAATGTTGTTGATTGTTCACCAGTCTTCGCAGGGGTATCCATTAAATCCAGATTCACATCATCAAGATTGAAGAGATCTTTTTCGATTTGCTAATCTTCCCCAATTTGGTAATTTAAATCCCCAAATTTGTCATCCTCAAAATTGACTGTTTCCACATTTTCTTGAGTCATCCTTCCCTTTTTCTGTGATCGGGATCTTGATCTGGTAATGTGCCGAGGTGAGGCCACAAGGGAAAGTTCTGCAACAGATTTCTCCTTGGAATCCTTATTCCGTTGCTTACCTAATGAACCTGCATTACCAGATGGTTTATGAGGATTAGTAACAGAGGGGGAGGAAAATAAAATTGAAGATTTCACTCCAATTGATTTAGGACTAGACTGTTCTCTTTTTGTCTGCAACCATTCCTCAGTTAATTTAAGTACATGTTGTGTCCTGCACTTAATGTCATCTTCCTCTTCCCTTGACCAATCCATATCAAACTCTTCATTATCCAGGAGCCTTTTGAAACTGGGTTCAACTAAGTTAGAACCATCATCTGTCACCCCTTCTATATTGAATTGCAATCTCATGGATAGAATTTGAGATATAAAGAGTCTACTATGACCTCTCTTCATAACTTGGGACTCGTTTGCACAATCTTCCCAGAAATATTCTAGATGGGGACATGGAAACATATGAGATCTAAGGCCTAGATTCCCACTAGCAAAGTTCTTGTTATCAAATCATGTCCTCTCCATGTAATACTTGAAAACAAAATGACTCAGGTCACTCCCAATACTTATTGCATCTTCAATAGTCAAGCATGAAAATTTACCTAGCTGTAATGGGAAAAATTTCTCCCATTCTTCTTCAGGAAGAAAACATTTAAGCACAGTAGAAAGCTACCTACAGACTTCTGCAAAGATAAAGAAATCAAAGGCATACCTAGGTAATTTTGTAGGGGAATCTTTGAAACCACCAATTCTAATATAAGTGAACCTAGGAAACTGAATGTAAAAACTCCCAAATCTTGTCACAAATTGCTAAGCTTCAAAACTCATTCTTCTAGCTAAATCCCCAGTCATCTCAAAATAGATTTTACCCATGAAAGTATCATGCACCCTCCTATAGTTCTGAATTACATTGTCTTTATGAAGAATGGGGAAATAATAAAAAACACACATTCCATCTATCCAAGGCTCATGAATCATCCCATCCCATTTCCTACTACAAGCCAGACAGTACATCAGATAAGAAGACATGAAAAAGCTACATCTAGTGAGTTTGGAATTGTTAATTTGTTCTCTCATAGAGTCTACAATTAATTCGGCCCAATACAACTTATGATTTCCATCTAAAATAATTTGAATGTAACAAAATAACCAATCTGAGAAGAAAAATTCCTCAGGTGACCCTCTGACTCTATGCAACATCACCATTACATCACTAATATACAAGTGCACATGACTTTTATTGAGCTTTTTGGGAAAAGAGGAACCTCCCCTCTGAGCGTTTAACAACTAATGCTTGGTTATTGAAGTGCAATTTACATCTGCATTTGGTTTGAATTTAACAAGGTACTGCACAGAAGAGAAATTGGAAAAAGTTCGCTCTTGAATTTGGAAGGCTAAAGCAACAATTCCTCTATTTACAACCATCAAGACCTCACCATTTTTATTGAGAATTGATTTAGTTCGCTGGTCATAGTTGCAGATACACTCGTGAACTACCTCAGGACAAACTACTGCAGGAGGGAAACAAGCAGCTATGCACAACCCACTACTCAAAATGTTTTGAGAAGGAACATTTTCCTCTACAGACTTAGTAAGCCTATCAGCAATTCCTTCTACATCATATCCTTCTAAATCTTTGTCTATCACAATAGGATTTTCACATACTAGACTAGACACACTTCCAAACAAGTGAAATGCAGACTTCATACTTGTAAGAACAGACTAATAATTGTCACATAAACTTCCGCAAATTTCACAAGCTCTTAAATTTAAACACTGTAGGGGTTGCAGCCTGACTTACCTTAATCACTATAGAAATCTCTACAACTGGAGCTCTGAAAACCCTTACCTTCAATTTACCCGCACACAGACAGTGACAGAAATTCAAAAATAATGAATGCTAAGAAGGGTTTTAAATAAGGAATACTACGGATTTGACAATTAATTTCCCATAATTAAGGCAATAAAAGCTCAGAGAATGAAGTGACCATTCATGCATGCAAACAATTAATGCCACTTGCACAAAATTTTATGCCGCATGAATTCATCATAAATTTGACAGCTTGGACACACATAACCACCGCCAATACTTTTCTGCATTAAAAGCCTTTCTAGGTAGGGCCCAGAACTGAGTGACGATGATAGTCTTTTTCTTTTGTCATGTGTCACTTTTTCAAAATCATTGAACACTCTTGAACATGTATGAACTAAGTTCAAGGGTGTTCTTATGTGTTCATCACTGTTCAAGTCTGTTCCTGCTTTAATCTCTTGCCTTCATCTTTAAACTGAATATTCCATGCTTAATCACTGATTCCCAACTTTGATCATTTAAAATTTCGCACACCACAAACATGAGACCCCCTTTTTAGTGATGACTTTATTCACCTGCTATTCCTTCATAAAAATTATGAACCGGCTTGAATACTCTTGAACACTGATGAACTAAGTTCAAGGTTGTTCAAACCTATTCAAACCTATTCAAGAAAAGTGTTAGCAAATGATTTTTCTAATTCCACAAACACGGATGGACCACAAGGTCGAAACTTTCGCTGAGAATTTGGGCATGAGGACTTAAGCAGCTTTGAGATTCACAAAATAATATGGTGACTCTAGAAATCAAAAATAGGGATAAGTACCAGACTTGGACTAATAATCAGTTAACTTTTTTCCCATCCAACGGTCAGCTTAATGGCTTAAGTACAAAGTGAACAAATTCTAAAGAGTAAGCCATTAAGCAATAGCAACATGTGTCCTAGTGGGGCCAGCTGAGGTCGTAAAGGTGGAGTTAGAGGAGAAGCATCTATGGGAAAGATCAATGGTGAGCTTAATCACTTAGGGGAAAAGTGAACAAAATCTAATGGGTAAGCGATTAAGTCTGAGCGATGTGTGGCACAAAAGGTGGGTCCTATATGGCACTTAAGTCATGTTAATAAGGCTGCAGGGTTAAAATAATCTGACGATCCGCTTAAATGATTAAAGGTAAAGTGCTCAAAATCTAAAAAGTAAGCGATTAAGTGGTGTTGACACGTGTCCTAGATAAACATTTGCTTCCATGAAAATAAGATAATCGTCAGATGAAGATGTTGGAGATTTGATTCTATTTAGTAGATTGATTGTATGTTTGTCATTGATGACAACATATAATACACAGTAGTAATTCTATATGTACTTATCAGAATTCTAAAATGAAGACTTGCATGGTTAGATACATGTTTTTGACATGTTTATTATGTTATGTTCATACACGCAGATCTAGATATGATGTTTCAGTCAAGTTGTGTAATTCTATTTTTGGCAATTACAGTTCTAGAAGTGTATCTATACAAAGCCAATGTATTTGATGTGTTTCTTGAGTTGCGCCTATCTTTAGGATATGAATGAATATATTCATGGTTAGTTATGAGTTAACTATCTTTGGTTAAATGCGCCTATCATATTACATCAAGATCATGTTGTTTGAGTTGATTTGGTGAAGCCAACTTAGTGAAGCGTTGTGTCTATTCAGTTTATACTTGCGCGGTTGTAATTATGCCTGCGTGCTTAG
The DNA here is from genome assembly GCA_018584345.1 of Thuja plicata. NCBI lineage: Eukaryota > Viridiplantae > Streptophyta > Pinopsida > Cupressales > Cupressaceae > Thuja > Thuja plicata. The sequence goes on from MU226735.1 coordinate 450,061, forward strand.
TAGAGCCAACAAGGATGTTATGAAGAGTTGTCTTACAGGTCCCATGATCTCATACTTTGAGAAAGATACTTATAGCAAGTCAATTATGATACGCTAAGTGTGAATGATACAAAAAGTGACAGAAGATGTACAGAGCAGAATATCAGATGTGGTTCATTCATCAAGAGTCTATGTGAAGAAGAAGTGAAAGATTGTAATACACTGTAACTGATCAAGAAAGTAGGTCTACTCTACAGTTCATCATCAGATATATTGCATATCTATTATACAGAAGGTTGTAGCCTTCATCATTAAGTAGTGAGCTTTTGGACAGTGAGTCTACCACCCCTAACAGGGTTATTTATAAAAGACTCCTAACAGGGTCCGACCCTTAACCAGGTCACTATACTTATTGCATTGTAAATTACAACTCCTAATAGGGTTGAAATATATTCTAATAGGGATTACTATAAACAAGTATAGTTCATTGTGGGTGCTAATTCCCACTGGGGTTCTTACCATTTGCTTTCCCCGTAATCAAATTGTGTGTTGTGTACTGTGTTATCTAATTAAGCATTTACTTTGTTGTATTCTGAAGTTAAAGAAGAAAAATAATTAAAGTTATTGATAACTGATTCACCCCCACCCCTCTCAGTTATCCTTTGGGACTATTCTAACTGAAGAAAATGATGTTCAATACCTACGGCTTAAATTCAAAGTTATCAAAATGAGTTGCAAAGAGTCATTAAGCCGCGAAATTGAAGCTTGTGAATTGATTGTAGAATGTGTGGCTACTCCAGCTGAATTCAATTTGAATGACTGATTTGCTTGAAGCCATAAAATTGGTTAAGTCAACTTACAGTCACAATAATTCACCAAAGTCATTCGAGCAAAAAATAGAATTGTAGAAGTAATTAGATTCGTGCAACAACTTTGCAAAATGGGTAAGCTTTTTTGATTCACCAGCATTCAGGTTCTTAGTAAGATTTGTAGTTCAAAAATCTTTTTTAGAATTCTTGTCTCAAAATCTAAATTCATATCGAAAAAGCACTAGATTCATAATGGCTCCTAGGATTGAAATTTCTGGAGAAGTAGACTACCAAAAGAGAAATGTTAGGGAAGATCTATTGCAACAACTAAAAGGATCCACAGGAGATGCTACTCAAATAAAGAGAATAGTTCCATCACATCCACATTTCAAAATTGGAGAAGGCTTGTATGATTCCGGTAGATGGGAAAAAGATGTTAAAACCAGTTTTAATGGTCTTACTCTGTTTAGAACAGCTTACAGCCAAAGGAATGCCCCTACCCCAGACTGTAACATTTGGGAGTTAGACATGGGAAAATTGATAGCACCTAGGGTGTTTATGGATACTGATTTTTTCACTCTGATTGCAAACACTTATGACAAGATCTCTAGGATTGTTAGGGATACCCAGGGAAATGAGTTGTTGACTGTTTCACCTGATGAGATTAGAAGAATTTTCAAGTTGAGTGATTCCTTAATACATATGGATGATATTGACTTTGAATACTTTAAGGAAGTATACCAGACTCAGAGGGAGTATTATAGAGATGAGGCTTTAAAGGGATACTTCAACAAAATAGGTCACTTGGTTGTAGTAGGGCCTAGAACCCCAGAACCATTTAAATTAGACTTCTTTAATGGAAAGGCTAGGAAAATGTACAGTGCCCTATGCCTGGTTTTGGGAGAAGATGAAGATGTAACAATGCCTGTCCACATAATGCTCATGGTGGTTTAGATTCTGCATCCCCACTTATCAGTAGTCTTCGACTTTGCATCTTACATTGCACAACAAATGCATGAAGGTTTGGCAGGAATCCAGGATAGCAATATACTTAAACCAATGGGATGGTATTCCCTTATGATGCACATGTTTTTGTCCAACAATGATGATTTATTTGAAGAAGATATGGAATTAACTAAGTCCCAAGGTGATGAGGATTTACCTATTCAGATGTGGAGTGTTGATCTATTGGGATAGAAAAGAGGCCAGTTATGTTTACTTTGATAGAGTTTTTGCCACAAGGCTTAAATCATTACTATGTAATTATAATTCCAGAATCCATGCAGACATGATGAAATTACTAAGACCCATTGAGTTTTCCCCATAGCTAAAGATTGCCCATAATTGGGGAGATTTAATTGTATACCTTGTTTCTACAGTGATTAGGGTTTATGGATTAAGATGAACCCCTAATGTGCTACCCTACAGAGTCCCTCTGAAGATTGGGATAGCAAATATTATTAGACAACTAGGTGGATTACATGAGGAATCCCTAGCATGAAAAATGAAGGGAAGCATTTTCTCTGCCCTCACCAAAGCTCATCATTTCATCATAACAAAAGGGGGATGGACACAATTTGATAAGTACTTTGAGCCCTATCACTTAGCAACATCTATATCCAGGTGTGTAGATAATGAGGACTTTATAATGGGTATGTTCAGAAAAAGAACCAAATGCTTGACATTAGAGCATCAGTTTAACTACCCTAAGGACATCATTAGAAATATTTTTGACCTAGGTGACCAGGAGATCAGAAAGGAGAAGTGGATGGTGTACAAGAAGTCTTTGGACTTTGTGCACAATTTTGATAAGTCTTATGAACCTCTCAAGGAGTTCTTCCCATGGTCCAAGAAAATTGAGTCTTTAATGACTTTATTTGAGGGAATAATGCAGACCTTAAATGAGAAAAAATAGAGGATAATGGAAGCTGAGCCAGAAAAGGCTCATGCTATTTTGAGTAAAATTTAGCAAGGAAGAGTAGTCCCACCAGGGGATTATGTAGTATACAAGAGGAGAGGGTACACCACTATCATGCCCAAAGTTGATAAACCCTCTTAGCATAAAGGAAAGAGGCTAGCAAGTACTAATTCCCAAGAATTACATTCTCCCAAGAGACAAAAGGTGGAAGGGGAAGAGCAAAAGAGTGAATTGTATTCTCCCACCCAGTCCCCCATGCATTTTGATGATCAAGCCATTGTTGAGCAATTGGTTAAGATAAGGAGTACTAGAGAAGTTTTTGTCACTGCCCATGAGTTACAAGAAGGGATGCCAGAGGCACCCAGGCATATGACTACTAACCTCACAGTGGCAGAATATACAGGTAAGGAACTAGACCCTGTGACTAAGCAAGCCAATGAAGAGTTTTTTTCAAATGACATATTTGTCAAGGATAGGGCATTCATCCAGTTTCTGTGGAGAATTCACATTGATGAATTCAAAAATAAATTCTAGAAGTTACAGGAAGCTCAGCCCAATTCTTCTAAAGATGATATAGAGAAGGAAGTTAAGTAGGAGCTGGTATCTAAATTTGATAAGATCACCCCTGAAGAGGGTAGAGAATTGGTTAGGAAACAGGGAGTCCTCATCCTACCTCAAGAATTGAAGCAGAAAATCTTGTTTTTCAAATAGCTAACCTAAGCCTGAGGGTGGCTGAGAAAGAAAAAGAGGCTTATGATAGCCTAAATAAGAAATATGAAATTGTACTGAAGGCCTATAATGATGAAAGGGTGAATTCCATACAAAAATATAACAGGATAGCTATTATGTAAGGGAAGCATACAGTTCAATTAATTCCCCAAATGATGATTACTCAAGGGCCTTACCAACCTTCCTCATCTATTCTATTTGTGACTTATGCCCCATCTCCTGCACCTTTAAGTCCTACTACCTAAGAGGCAATTGATGCTAAGAGAGCAGAACTAGAAGCTGAAAAGGATAGGCTAATTAGTGAGAGATCAAGGTTGGAGAAAGAAGACAAGAGGGATCTTGAAGACTCCCCTGCGTATAAAGAAGCTGAGGAATTAGTAAAACAAAGGCGTATTGACCATATATTTTCCAACCTTAAGAGATGTGCTAGTGAGGTTAACCTTGCTAATATTTATTTACTGGGAAAGAAGATTGCTAGCATCATAAGTGATCATGATGAGGGTAAGGAGCAATGGGATTTCATCATTGATAATTGGAAGGGGAAGGCAGCCTATGTAAATTATTTTTACTCCCTCTCAAAGGAACAAAATAATATTGATATCATTTTGACAAGAACCCACAAATGTCTTAAATTGATTATTACCTTGGACACCAAGAAGAACATGGTCATCAGAAGGGTAGAAACTTTGAGAGGAGAATTCTCTAAGGATAGATATGACATATTTCCCAATATGTTCAATAAGGATGGGACATAAAGAATGAAGCCCTATGGCTAAGGAAATTGAATGAAGCACTAACCAGCAGGACTAAAAGTATTATTGCATTGGAAAATACAGGTTGGTTTATGTTAACCATTGATATTCTCAAAAAAGCTAGGGTATTTTTTGAATCATGTGAATCATAAATTGAGAAGGCCATTGTTGATTGGGAGGAATTCAACAGCCAGAAAGATGAGGTTCTCAGTTTCAGTTGGCCAAGTGATGAAGTGTTCACCACATGGGTAAGCAAGTATGGTATAGTCACTCCAGTAGCATGAGGCAGTAATATAAGAATGACAGAAAGCACCAGTGAAGCCAAGTTGTTTGGAGTAAAGACAAGATTAAGGATTTTGCATCAATAAAGAGGATAATTCCAGATGATAAGGACCCAACAACCTCAGAGTAGCTCAGAGCATTCAGGTAGTTGTAGGACAAAGGATCACATAACTTGTAACAAGGAATTGTTATTCTCTCCACCTAATTTTTGTCTCATCTGTAACATGTAATTTTGTCCTATACCCTAGTCCTCTGAAGCTTGTTGCATCCTTACTTTTCAAAAGGTTTCCAAGATGACTAGGGATATCTATAAATAGTAAGTTGTAATGTGTTGTAATGGATGGTAAAATAAAAACTACAAAGCAGACCTCTGAAGTGTGTCTGAGCTTTGGTTTTGAGTCTTTTGAATGTACTGATATCAAGCTTATATTAATAAAATACAATGGAATCTCCATTTTGACACTAATGATGTCTTTTTGTATTTGCTCTTAGTTCTTGTATGTTCAATTTGTAAGGCAATTTGAGTATACTGGTTATAAGGTAGCCATGTCATTGTTTGTGAGTTGCTTTCAAGGAGAGTTTAAATCTTGCAGATAATTGTAGAGGGTTAGG
>MU226735.1:455239-467691 GCA_018584345.1 Thuja plicata
TATGTATGTTTTATTCTGACTCTATGACCCATGATTAGGCACTGGCCAAAATGCTAACAAGTGGTTGTTATCATCAATCCAATATTAATCAATCTTTATATTTCTATTATCTCAAATACATGTCTAGTTAATTGTATTTAGTACAATTCACTTTAGTTATTCCTTAAAGAGAGAATCAATAGGTTAGCCTTCCTAAGCCTGGTGGCTTAAAAAGAATAAGGGTCACAGATCCTTAATCCACTGTTAAATAATACTCTACTGAAGTTGCACCCGCCTGGGTTTGTGAAGCCCAAAGAGTAGAAGGATGGTATATCCTTGTTAATTAGCCTTGTTCATGTATGAATCTAAATTGGAAATTGAGGGTCAAGCATTTATTGCTATTATAATTGATTCTACAAGAAAAAGAGCTAACAAATTGGCGACTCTACTAGGGAGTCTTGTGATGTTCTCAGAGTCATGTTCATGAAAGGGTTTGTCCTTGCAATATTGAGATTTCATTTGTTTTTCCTCATAATAATTAAATAAATTTTGTTCTGCTTATCTACCATGGCACACTATTTGAAGGTTTTGATCTTGAAAATGATACAGATCTTGTCTCAGATGGAATAACTAGTGAGGAATTATCAAGAAACTTTGTTTTCAAGTATGATTTATTGCTATTAAAAGAAACATGGATTAGGAAAAGGAACTTGAATCTTTATATATTTTTGTCCTTTGAAAAGAGGTGGCAACTCTAACCTCTATGTATTCCAGTATTGCACGTTAAACATTTTGAAAATATTTGTATGTTTTGAAGCATGAGTTGACAAAGGAGTACTAGGTCATACTTCAAAAAAAATCATGAAATGGATGTTGGAGAGGAGCTCCATACACCTCAAAGGAAACAATGGACCAAAAGAGGGACATATAAAAATCATATCCAACATGACTCTAAAGGGAGAATGGAAACTCCCATTCCAGAAAGAAATTCATCTTCATCTGAAGACGCAGAACCTATGGGACTAGCTGATGCTTATAGAGATAATGCCAATTTTGATCCCTTCAGGGATGGAGAAAATACTGACATAGGATTCTTTCTTGCAGAAGAAAATCTTGCTCCATCAGAAGAGACCTCTGCTGCTGAAACAACTTCATATGATTCTGATAAGTTGCAAGATGAGATTGTGGCTTTGAGAAGAAAAAAGAAAGAACAAGAAAAGGAAATGGTTGAAGCAGAAGATAAACGTGGGTAGAAGATATATGACTCATTATTGGAAAGATAAGAACTCTTAGCTGAGACTAGAAGGAATGACCTTAAGACTAAAAGCCTGAATCAAGAAGTTAAAGGCTTGGATCCAAAAAAATTTGGTGACCTTAATAATCTAAGGAGAAAAGCCCCAAATAAGATCTCAAATCCTGACAAGGATGAATTTGAAAAGGAAGGACCTGTCATCAGGCAATTGTTCCCATATGAGATCGAACAAAATGCAAAACTTAAAATGACTACTAAAGATTCCCCTGACAAAGGTAAGGAAAAATTTGTTGGTATCAACATAAATGAGCCTAAGCAGAAAGTTTCCAATCCTGAAGGAATACCTCAAATTTATTTGGACATTGAACAAGCCAAGAAGGCTAAAGATGACTTGGAAAAACAATTAGAGAAGTTGGAATTGGAGGCTGATGTAGCTGATATGAGAATGAAGATAGCTTTACTTCATGCTACTAATAATACTACTACAAGTAGTTCTATGCCCGTGAATCAAGGGGTACAACAATTAAATCCTTCTGTTGGTCTAAATATGAACAATCAAAGTGTTGCTCCTAAAGTTAAAGAATGTGGAAAGAATCCAAATATTCAAAATCTAGCCCTAGTGTAACTGCTCAACTTGTGGGTCCTGGCCCAAGAATTCAAGCTACTAATCCTAAGAAAAGTGTTCCCCCACCTGTTCAACATCGAGGAGGAGCTGCTAGACCAAATGGTAATAATGAGCTGGGAAATTTCCAAAGAAGGCCTGTCCACATGAATAGATATAGAGCTCTCTTCTTTGAAGGCATTCCTGGTCACCCTAATGTGATCCCCAATGAGGTAAGAGATAGAATCCCTAAGTTCATAGGAAATAATGTTGTTACTTGTGAGGAGCATCTAAAAGCTTTTAGTGGTAAGATAACTGACTTTGCGATTGAGAATGAGGATGTCATTATGAAGTTTTTTGTTCAATCTTTAATTGAAGATGCTAGGGATTGGTTTAGAAATTTACCAAATGACAGTATTGCTTCCTGGGATGAGTTTGTAAAATCTTTTAGGGAACAGTATAGAGAACATTTTAATTTTGGATACATGTTAAATGAATTCAATAACATTAAAAAGTTTATAGCTATATTTCTGGTGTTGATTGTGTGTGTTTTTAAGCATCAACGTTTCGGATCACACTCCGTGATCCATCATCAAGATGAGAGAACAATAAGGAGAATTTTCTCCTTATTGTTCTCTCATCCTGATGATGGATCATGGAGTGTGATCCGAAACATTGATGCTTAAAAACACACACAATCAACACCAGAAATCTAGCTATAAACTCAATGGATTGTGGAAATCTGATTGATTTAATTAAAAAGTTCCCAAATGAAAGTATGGCTGATTTTATCAGTAGATTTCAGAAGGCCATGAAAAAACTTTTCCAAGTCTTAAGGTTAGATGAAGAAGTGTGCCTTACCACTTATATCAATGTTGCTGATGGAAAAATGTCCTATCTACTTAGAGATAAAAACCCTACAACCTTAAGGGATTCTTACAAAATAGTAATTGACATTGAGAGCAATAGGAGAGCATCAGGGAAATTGGGGAATAGGGAAGATAATAAACTTTGAAAGGAAAAGGGATCAACCAATAAAAGTGTCAAAGAAGATGATACAGTGGATAAATTGGTAAGTGCAGTGAAAGACCTTGCTACCAAAATGGATAAAAGTGATAGAGGAGGATACCGAGATAATAAGTATACTAACCAAAGATTTGACAAATAGCCTAACCTGAGAGACTACCCTTACAAGACTAATTGGAATAATGGAAAACTAGTCCTTGATGGATAGGATAACCCAAAATCCAAAGAAACCCCAGATCCCCTAAAAAGGAACAGTGCCAACTATGTTGAGAACACTCCCTGGTGTGATTCTTGCAATATGCCACATTCTTCTTATCAATGTGTAGTAGCCTAGGCTCTGTTTGATCAAACAGAAGAAAGAGAACAAGAAGGCCCTGCTATTAACATGTTCACAGTAAAAAAAACCATACCCATGGTTCTCTAATATTGCATCACCTTCTGATAATTTGTGTACAAAAGATGATTCTTGTTTTGAAGGTCAATTACAAATTCCAACCTATCAAGGTGATCAGGATGAAAATGCCTCATTGGTAACTATAAACACAGTGGGAAGTGATAACTCACATTCTCATTTCAAAACCCCCACTGATGATGAAAAGAGGTCTTTGACTGTTGCTGCAATTAATCAAGCAAGAATGCATACAACCTAAGAAATAGGAAAGTCCAACCAGTTCAAGATAAACTTGTCACTGTTTATGAAAAAGGGGAGTCACCTAGAACTATGGGGGATTCCTATGTCAGGGGAGATAGGAGTGAAAATCTTGAAAAACAAGCAGGGTTTTCTTCTGATCATGCTAGAAATGAAGAATCAAGAGAGGAACCAGTACCTAATGAGAAATCCAAGAAAGTAAAAAGGATAAGTGATATGTCCCCTGAATTGCCTCTTTTTGACATGAAACATGCTCTGACCCAAATGAAAGTCTCAGTCCTACTTATGGAAAAGCTGAAAATAAAAGAGCATAAAGAAGCTACTTTGGCACTGTTAAAAGGGATCGATGATGTATTTGTTCCCAACCATGAGGAGATACCTTTGATACCAAATGATACCATAAAAGATGGTCCACTAGTGAAAGGAAAGGGGAAGAGCAAGGAATTTTCTAATATTTGTATCAAAAATATAATAACTCAAGAACCACTATATGTTGATCCATTCTATGTCACCTTAATGGTAAACAGTTTCTTGGTAAAAAACTACATGATTGATTCTGGAGCAACAGGAAATGTGATGTCTTATCATGTGATGAAGGAATTAGGCCTCCAGGTCACCACATCTGCTAGAAGTTGTTATGCTATGGATAACAGGGAAGTTCCTGTGATAGGAACATTAAAGGACATTGAGGTGAAAATTGTTGCTTTCCCTGAAGCAACTTATAGAATGGACATAGTGGTAGTGGATACTAAACCATATTATGGTATGCTTCTGTCAAGGCAATGGGCAGCAGCGATAGGTGGAAAATTGCAATTAGACTTATCATATGTCACTATTCCTGTAAAGGGACATGAGGTCAAGTTGTACAGGGAACCCCAATCATCTATTATGGTGGAGGTGGTTCCACTTGAGCATTTAAACTATTGCATAAGTGTTGATATGGAAAATTTTATTGTTGAAAAGGTTGAGCCACAATTGAAGAACACTGATCCAATTGTGGATGAATTTTTGTTGCAACAAAATGGGTTATGGAAAATGTACTTTGATGGGGGATTCGCAAAGGAAGGATCCGGAGCAGGAGTTTTGTTTATTTCCCCATCAGGTATCACATTCAAATACTCATTCCTACTGACTTTCCAATGCACAAATAATACTACCGAGTATGAAGCCTTAATCTTAGGGATGGATATTACTATCAAACATGGTATTAAGTGTTTAAAAGTTCATGGAGATTCCCAGTTAATTATATCTTAGATTAGGGAACATTATGCTGCCAAAGATGATAGACAAAAATTGTATAAGTATGTTGTTTGGAATAGGATAGAATTCTTTGATGCTTTCAATATCTTATGGGTAGAGAGATCCAATAACATAATGGTAGATTTCCTAGCAAGTGTTGCCCTAAAAAATAATGATGCTACTCTTACTGGCATGTCTATGGTTGAGATAAAAAGTAGGCCTACAGTTCCAGACAATATTCATAATTGGAAAGTTTTTGAAGATGATGATGATATTCTCAAGTTTATCTAGTGTGTAGACCAATATGATGGTCAGAAGATTGATTGTGAATCTTTAGTATCAATTATGGACAATAAGGAGTATATTTTTTATTAGGAAGTCATCCAATTGGATACTAATCACATTCCCAAGGGGTTGGTTGAATTGGAAGGCATTTTCAGCATAAATGAAAATTATATGACTCAGAAGTCCAATGTCAAGGTGGGAGATTTAGAGGAAATTAATTTGGGATCTAAAACATCTCCCCAATTAGTCTACATTGGTAAAAAATTGGACAGCAATGTAAGATAGAATTTGATAAAATTGCTAAGTAATACAAACATGTATTTGCATGGTCCTATGAGGATTTGAAAGCCTATAGAAAATATTTATTTTAGCATGATATCCCTTTGAAAGAAGGTATTAAACCATTCAGACAAAAACAGAGGCCAATCAATCCATTGTTGGCTACCAAAATGCAGGCAAAACTGATGAAGCTAAGAGATGCAGGCATAATCAAGCCTATTAGACATTCATCTTGGGTATCTAACTTAGTCCCGATAAGAAAGAAAAATGGGGATATTTGTGTGTTTATTTTAGAAATTTGAATGTAGCCTCATTGAAAGATAACTATGGACTACCCAACATGGAGGCTATGTTACATAAAGTCACTAGGTGTGATTTGTTATCTATGATGGATGGATTCTCAGGGTACAATCAAGTGCTATTTAAGTAATCTGAGCAATTCAAAACAACATTTACTACCCCTTGGGGCACTTATGTGTATGCTCGTATGCCATTTGGGTTGAAAAATGTTGGTGAAACTTTTCAAAGAGCTATGGATATAGCCATCAAAGACCTTATAGATGTTTTGATGGTAGTATACCAAGATGATTTGACAAATTTCTCAAAAAGAGTATAGGATCATTGCAATCACTTGGAAAAGGTCATGATAAAAGCATTGGAATACGGAGTGTCTCTAAACCCAAAAAAGTGTCATTTTTTTTTTACTGAGGGGAAAATTTTGGGACACATAGTGTCAAAGGAGGGGGTAAAGATAGATCCTGAAAGGGTTGAAGCTATCCAAAAAGTACTTGCTCCCAAGAACTTAAAAGGTATACAATCATTTCTAGGGCATATTAATTTTGTTAGGAGATTTATTGCCAACTTTACAGAACTCGTTAAACCTATTGTCAAATTGCTGAAGAAAAGTGTAAAGTTTGAATGGGACCAAGAGACTCAGTTAGCCTTTGAAAAAAAAAAACAATCTATTCAAGAAGCACCAATCCTTGTATCCCCTGATTACACCAAGCCCTTTTCTTTGTTTACCTTTGCTTCATTCCATACTATTGCAGTGGTCTTATTGCAAAAGGATGGTGAAGGATTTCAACATCCCATTGCATTTTTTAGAAAATCATTGCAGTCAGCTGAATTAAATTATCAGTTAATGGAGAAACAAGCTTATGCTCTGGTGAAGGTAGTCAAGGATTTCAGGCCTTATCTGGTATGTGCAAAGGTAAATGCCTATGTTCCTCATGCTAGTGTCAAAGACATCTTTGTTCAAAATGAAGTAACAGGAAAAATATGTAAATAGATAAGCAAAGTTCAAGAGTTTTCCATACAAATCCATATCACTAAGCTAGTGAGGGGATTAGGATAGGCTAAGCTGATGATAGAAGAAAATTTGGATTTAGTCTAAGTTAACAATGTTGGTGTAAATGAGAACTGCTTGACAAGTATTGAAATGCAATTCTGGTATGCCAATATTGTATACTTTTTGAAAAATACTAAATGCCTAGATAACTTGAATGACAACCAAAGGAGGAGATTGAGATTGCAATCTCAGAAAAAAAAAAATTTGCAGGGTGATTTGTTCTGGAAAAATAGAGATGGGATCTTGTTATTATGCCTTGACAAAGGTCAATCAGAGAAGGTATTGAAAGAAAGAAATGTTGGAATCTGTGGAGGGAACTATTCTGCTAGGTCAACAACTCATAAAATTCTAAGGGCTAGATATTATTGGCCTTGTTTGTTTCAATATGCTTACACTTTTGTCAGGAAATGTGAGCCATGCCAAAGATTCTCAAGTAAGATGATGTATTCAAGAGCATTATTGTTAAACCCTATAGTAGCAAAGTCTCCCTTTGCTATGTGGGGAATGGATTTTATAGGAGAGTTTGTTGAGAAATCAAGTGGGGGGCATAGTTGGATTTTGCTAATAACTGATTATTTTACAAAGTGGGTAGAGGTAATCCCAACTAAGAGAGAAACAAGCACTATGGTTATTGACTTTCTAATGGATAATGTAATTACAAGGTTTGGTGTTCCCCTTAAATTGGTAATGGTTAATGCCATGTGCTTCAGGTCTAAAGAATTCACTGAATTTTTCTCTGATATGGGAATTGTTATGTCTTATGCATCCCCATATCACCCTCAAGCCAATGGTCAGGCAGAATCCAGTAACAAGAGTATTTTAGAAATCTTTAAAAAGATCTTGGAAGGAAATAAGAGAGCTTGGCATATTAAATTGAAACTTTCCCTCTGGGCTGATAGGATCACTGTCAAGAAGGCCACTGGAAAATCTCCCTTTGAATTGGTTTATGGTGTTCAATCAAGAATGCATGTCAACAATTTGCTCTCAATTTATAAGTTTATCCAAAATGAAGAGATGGAAGTTTCTGAACCTATGGAAGAAAGGATGGTTCAGTTGGTAGAATTGGATGAAATAAGGAGAGAAAGCCAAAGAGAAAATATTAAATTGCAACAAAAAATGAAATATATTTTTGACAGAAGGGTAGATGAGAGAAATTTTTAGCCTGGTGATTTTGTACTGCAATGGAATACCAGAGCTGAAGACAAAGGTAAACACAAGAAGTTTGAATCATTATGGATAGGGCCTTTTTTTATATCCCAGATCTTTGGAAAAGATTCTTATTTCCTCAAGATTCTGGATGATGAAGAACGGGAATTACAAGTGCATGGACAGTTCCTAAAAAATTTCTTTAATTAACCTCTCTTTTCCATGCACAGTAGTATGTATTATATGTATAGATGTGTTTCCTTTCTGTTGTGTGTTTGTTTCCAGTTTTAGGTTACTCTAGTTTGTGGTTTGCTACCCCAAAGATCTGTGGTTCTTGTTATAACCCAGTGTTTAAACATCCTTAGAGAGAGCCACTGTTGGTGTTATTTCACGTTTGAAATATGCCTTGTAAATTTCTTGAGGTCCCCTGTCATCCATGGTGTCCAAGGTTTTAAAATCATGTTTAAAATTATTCTCATGCCTCTACAAAATCTTTTCTTACCCTTGACCTAGTTGAAAATTCTAGAAAATGTCTGAACCCTCAAGTATATGTTGTAACCCTATTCAAATTTGAATCTCAATGCCCTAAGTGTCTTGGCGGGTTCTATTTTCACCTTTCTTTTTTAGTCACTTAAGTTGTCATAAGTCAAGTGTTCACGTTAAAAGGGTTGTGTTATAAAGTTGTGTTATCCTAACCACTTTAATATTTCCTAAGTCATGCCACTGAGAAAAGCCTTTTATTTCATTGTCTTATGTGGTGAGCAAATGTTTTTTGATCAGACGACCCGCTTAATAGCTTAGTCCAAAACCAATCGACATCTATCAGTTAAGCTATTAAGCCGTGGTTCCATGTGTCCTTGGTGGGGCTGAAAGTCATAAAGGTTCTCAGTTAAACAGTGGACAATTTAAGAAATAATCGACAGTCCTCTTAAACACTTAAAGGAAAAATGTGTAGCATCTAATGGATAAGTGATTAAGTGGTGCCGACGCGTGTCCTATGAAGTAGTGTGGGTCCGGTCGCAGACAGCATAAAGGTGACTAAAGACCAAAAATATCTAATGGTGAGAATAATTGCTTATACCCAAAGTGCTTGACATCTATTAGACAAGCCATTAAGCAGTGTTGACATTTGGCAACTGGTGGACCTGGATACTCAGAGCTGGTGATAATTAAAGATCAGTTAACTTGTTTCCCATCCAACGGTCAGCTTCAAGGCTTAACTACAAAGTGAATGAATTCTAAAGAGTAATCCATTAAGCGGTAGTGACACATGTCCTAGTGGGGCCAGTTGAGGTTGTAAAGGTGGAGTTAAAGGACCAGCATCTACGAGAAAGATCAACGGTCAACTTAATCAATTAGGGGAAAAGTGAACGAAATCTAATGGTTAAACGATTAAGTATGAGCGACATGTGGCACAAAAGGTGGGTCCTGTATGGCACTTAAGTCATGTTAATAAGGCTACAAGTGTAAAATAATCTGACGGTCCGCTTAAACGCTTAAAGGTAAAGTGCTCTAAATCTAAAGAGTAAGTGATTAAGCGGTGTTGACACATGTCCTAGGTAAGCAGTTGCTTCTATGAAAATAAGATAGCCGTCAGAGGAAGAAAATGATGTTCAATATTTATGGCTTAAATTCAAAGTTATCAAAATGAGTTGCAAAGAGCTGTTAAGCCATGAAATTGAAGCTTGCAAATTGATTGCAGAACATGTGGCTACTCTAGCTGAATTCAATTTGAATGACTGATTTGATTGAAGCCATAAAATTGGTTAAGTCGACTTGCAGTCACAATAATTCACCAAAGTCATTTGAGCAAAAAATAGAATTGCAAAAGTAATTAGCTCTGTGCGACAACTCTGTAGAATGGGTAAGCTTTTCTGATTCACCAGCATTCAGGTTCTTAGTAAGATTTGCAATTCAAAAAGGGTTTTTAGAATTCTTGTCTCAAAATCTGAATTCATATCAAAAAAGCACTAGATTCAGAATGTCCCCTAGGATTGAAATTTCTGGAGAAGTAGACTACCAAAAGAGAAACGTTAGGGAAGATCTGTTGCAACAACTAAAAGGATCCATAGGAGATGCTACTCAAATCAAGAGAATAGTTCCATCACATCCCTGTTTCAAAATTGGAGAAAGCTTGTATGATTCTGATAGATGGGCAAAAGATGTTAAAACCAATTTTAATGGTCTTACTCTATTTAGGATAGCTTATAGCCAAAGGAATGCCCCTACCCCAGACTGTAACATTTGGGAGTTAGACGTGGGAAAATTAATAGCACCTAGGGTGTTTATAGATACTATTTGTTCACTCTGATTGCAAACACTCATGACAAGGTGTCTAGAGTTGTTAGGGATACCCAGGCAAATGTGTTTTTGACTGTTTCACCTGATGAGATTAGAAGAATTTTCAAGTTGAGTGATACCTCAATACATATGGATGATATTGACTTTGAATACTTTGAGGAAGTATACCAGACTCAGAGGGAGTATTATAGAGATGAGGCTTTAAAGGGATACTTCAACAAAATAGGTGACTTGGTTGTAGTAGGTCCTAGAACCCTAGAACCATTTAAATTGGACTTCTTTAATGGAAAGGCCAGGAAAATGTACAGTGCCCTATGCCAGGTTTTGGGAGAAGATGAAGATGTAACAATGCCTATGCACATAATTCTCATGGTGGTTCAGATTCTGCATCCCCACTTATAAGTAGTCTTCGACTATGCATCTTACATTGTATAACAAATGCATGAAGGTTTGGTAGGAATCCAGGACAACAATATACTTAAACCAATGGGATGGTATTCCCTTATGATGCACATGTTTTTGTCCAACAATTCTGATTTCTTTGAAGAAGAGATTTAATTAACTAAGTCCCAAGGTGATGAGGATTTACCTATTCAGATGTGGAGTGTTGATCTATCATGGGATATAAAAGAGGCCAATTAGGTTTACTTTGATAGGGTTTTTTACACTAGGCTTAAATCATTACTATATAATCAAAATGCTAGAATCCATGCAGACATGATGAAATTACTAAGACGCATGGAATTTTCCCCATAGCTAAAGATTTCCCATAATTGAGGAGATTTAATTTTATACCCTATTTCTATAGTGATTAGGGTTTATGGATTCAGAGGAACCCCTAATGTGCTACCCTATAGAGTCCCTCTGAAGATTGGGATAGCAGAGATTATTAGACAACTGGGTGGATTACATGAGGAAGCCCTAGCAGGAAAAATGAAGGGAAGCATTTTCCCTACCCTCATGAGAGCTCATCATTTCATCATAACAAAAGGGGGATGGACACAATTTGATAAGTACTTTGAGCCCCATCACTTAGCAACATCTGTATCTAGGTGTGCAGATAATGAGGACTTTATAATGGGTATGTTCAGAAAAAGAACCAAATGCTTGACATTAGAGCATCAGTTTAACTACCCTGAGGACATCATTAGAAATATTTTTGACCTAGGTGACCAGGAGATTAGAAAGGAGAAGTGGATGGTGTACAAGAAGTCTTTGGACTTTATGCACAATTTTGATAAGTCTTATGACCCTCTCAAGGAGTTCTTCCCATGGTCTAAGAAAATTGAGTCTTTAATAACTTTATTTGAGGGAATAATACAGACCTTAAATGAGAAAAAATAGAGGATAATGGAAGTTGAGCCAGAAAAGGCTCATGCTATTTTGAGTAAACTTTAGCAAGGAAGAGTAGTCCCACCAGGGGATTATGTAGTATACAAGAGGAGAGGGTACACCACTATCATGCCCAAAGTTGATAAACCCTCTTAGCATAAAGGAAAGAGGTCAAAAAGTACTAGTGCCCAAGAATTACATTCTCCCAAGAGACAAAAGGTGGAAGGGGAAGAGAAAAAGAGTGAATTGTATTCTCCCACCCAGTCCCCCATGCATTTTGATGATCAAGACATTGCTGAGCAATTGGTTCAGATGAGGAGTACTGGAGAAGTTTTTGTCACTGCCCAGGAGTTACAAGAAGGGATGCTAGAGGCACCTAGGCATATGACTACTGACCTCATAGTGGCAAAATTCATAGGTAAGGAACTAGATCCAGTGACTAAGCAAGCCAGTGAAGAGTTTTTTTCAGATGACAGCTTCATCGAGGCTAGGGAATTCATCTAGTTTCTATGGAGAATTCACATTGATGAATTCAAAAATAAATGCCAGAAGTTACAGAAAGCTCAGCCCAATTCTTCTAAAGATGATATAGAGAAGGAAGTTAAGCAGGAGATGGTATCCAAATTTGATAAGATCACCCCTGAAGAGGGTAGATAATTGGTTAGGAAACATGGAGTCCTCATCCTGTAACACCCCAAAATTGGCATCTTGCAACCTCAACCAATTTTGTTGCAGTTGTTATTCTTCTAAATCATCAAAGTCCTATCGTACTAGGCAAATTCTGAGTTTTCACTGACTCTACTCGACCTGAGTGTCAAATACAGAAAATCCTTAATCTGTATCAATCATACTTCACATTTAATTCCTAAATACCTATTTGGCTAAACTAATCCTATGATCGAATTAATTTAATTATTAAAGTCCTAGCACTTTAATTAAATTAAATTCACCCTCTTTAGCTGAGACACATAAAAAAGGAATTAAATAATATTTAATTATTAAATAAATATCCTCT
>MU226735.1:552898-567147 GCA_018584345.1 Thuja plicata
GAATTGATTATGATTTGATCAAGGAAATTGATATAATTGATATTGTTGATATTTGAAAATATTGATTTAGGGATTTGATAAATTGATAAAATAATAAAATGGGGCCCAAAGTCTAGGCGACCATTTTGGGGTGGTTCTTGAGTATGGGGAACTTGTAAGAAATCTTGTCTCATCATCAAGATTGTTCCTTCTTCTGCCTCTAGTTCATGCTTCTTCTCTTGGACCAACTGTGTTCTTCTTTCCCCTCGGTTGTTGTTCCTGTTATCCAAAATTTCCCCATCATGCAAATTTTGGCTATAGGTGGAGTAAATGAGGCTCCCACAAGGGTAGAACCTAGCTTGTATGGTTTCTTTCCATGTTTTCCTTAGCTCTGCAAATATCTCCAGGTCTCTGGTATGCCTTGTTCATGAAAATGACCTAAGTATTGAAAACCCTATGCAAATTTGATAAAAAACCCTAACTATCCCAAGCTTGTTCTAATTTGTCGTTGTCTTTTCCAGCAACTCAAGTTTCCTTTTGTCGTGTGCACTTTTCCCAACCCTTGTCTCTAGGTCACGTGATAAAATTGGCATATTCCATATCATACAGCGACCTCGAGATTACCTCTAGTCTCCTTGTCACGGTAAGAAAATGAATATTCTTCAATGCTCATGAGACTTCCTGCACACCATTGATCTTGATGACTTAAGTTTCCCATCTTATGGTTGTCGCTAAGTCTCCAAAAGAAGTGATGATATCAACAAAGATCATGAGACTTGGAGATTACCATCAATTTTCCAAGATAGTTGATCCTACGGTAGTCGCTTAGTCTCCAAAGGAATGGTGAGCCAGCAGTTTTTCTTCTGCGACTTAGCGACTCAGGGATTTTTTCCTTTCCAACTCATGGATAGCTCAAGAGACAAATTAGGTTAAATTTTTTTCTTAGTCGCCAGGTCTCGACAAGTAACTTGGAGTTAAGAATTTATCATGCGACTTGGAGATTAAAGTTAAAAGATATGATTGTAACCGTCGATGTAGTTGAAGATCTCTCGCTTGTCGCTGAGTCTCGTGATGTAACCAAGGTCAAGTGAGATGAGAGGAGATCATGAGACTGCTCATGTCGCCAAGTCTCCAAATAGACCCAAGGTAAAGGAAGAAGGTAAAGTTAGTGTCAGAGTTTGCAGATGTCTTTATCAGCGTTGTTGATCGTGCTTTGATCTTGTGGTGGTCACGTTATCTCAATAAGAAATGGAATATTCTCTTAAGCTACCAAGACTTAATGCTGATTGTCCGATCTACATCTGATCTTGTGGTGGTCGTTTTATCTCCTAACAAACTTAGAGTTAACAAAAGGATTTAGCGACTCAGCGATATGAAGGAGGTTGATTACCACGGGTTAAATGGTGATTCAGAGTTAGAATTGAGATAAAGATCAGTGGCTATGTTTTAAATAGGAGATTCAAGATTTTTCTCAGTCGTTGATGTAGGAATCTACGCCACCTATGACCGTTAAGGTTTAAATATTCAAATATATGAAAATTTGATTCTCGGAGAGATGGTGGTGGTGCAATTTCTCAGTAAACAGACAGAGAGATGGTTGAGTCGACTTCTCAGGCTACATTAATGATGATGGGAAAGATATTCAAAGCTATATCAGATCAAATAGGATATTTTTGTGGTATTGATGAGTAGAATTGACAGTATTAGGGTTTCTTATTTGTTTATTGCAGAATATCTTGTAACCCTAATTGGGATATTTTTTCCTATTCCTGAGCCTGCGTGCTAGAGGAGTAGTGTATATAAGTTAGTTTTAAATATTTTTAGCTTAGATTTTTCCAGCTAGTGTAAGACTTTTGTGGTATTTTCTCTGCCCATAATTTTTCATGTGTTAGTTATCTCATTGAATTGAAAATATTGCAAAGGCTTTTTGTGACATTCTTTCTGTCCCTGGGTCTTCTTGTTTGTACTTATCTTACTAGAATATAATAAAGAGATTGATATTGGAATGAACTTGGAGTTCCTAATCCCTCTTTCTTTCTGAAATATTGTGTACTATTGTGGATGATCTGATTTAGATGAGTTTGTGGATATTATTCAGTCCCCTGTCATTTTGTCTCATTCCTGTGCCTGATTGCAAAAATGGATGTTTGTTTGTAGGTCATAGTCCGTGTCTATTTATAGTGAATATTCTATTGTTTGTGAAATCATCTCTTCCCTAAATAGCCTCTATTTATCTCAAACCTCTCTATGAAATACTTATGCAAGCCTATCTAGAAAGTTGTGTTCTATTAGATTCAAGTTCCCTTTCTAAGATTGATTATTGTGTTCTAATTCAGAAAATTACCTTCGGTGTATCACCTAGTAGGATAGTTTTCTTATCAGTCATTTCTCTTTCAGCATTCCTTCTATCCCTTTTCCTATCCAGTTTACTTTCATGCATAAAGAGAAAATTCAGGTGGTAATCCAAGAGGAACCAGCCTAGAACCTAGAGGTCTCATTTTAGTTAGCAAAGGTCTCACAACCTAGAAATGATTTCCATGTTATACTAGATTATCAAGACTACAAGAGCTTGAATAGGGTGCAAAATTTAGTGTATAACAATTTTTCCACGCCCGGTGGGACCACTAAAAGAATTTCATCTTGAAAGCTATGCTATCTCCGATATACTAATTGCATAGTACAAACCTGGAAAAGGTTTCATTCTGAAAGTATATCTAGAGAGTCCATTGGTGAAGAACAGAAGATCCACTCCTATTCAAATTTTATGAGAAAAGTTGAGACAAGAAGCTCAAAGCCTTCTGATTTCTCGCAGTTGCCTTTGAAAATAAGTTACCACAGATCATCTTAAAGAACACCCCCCACAAGGAGGGTACAATCTACACCACCTGCATCAGAGGAGAGACCCTTGCCTTTTCAGTATAGAAGAAGAGGAAGATCTCTAACTAGAGAGATAAAAGAAGATTCAACTCCACTCTTCAACACAGATACAACTCACACAGTTGCTACTCAGCAAGTTACAGTTCCTGCAATGGCTAGGCATTTTGCTTTTGCACCCTTCAATTAAGGAAGTCAGTTAAACTTTTCTCAACATCATGATGTGCCCTTGGTAGCACTCAAAAGTCTACCTAATTTCAGAGGTAAAGGACAAACAACAGATTTTGAACACATAAGAGATGTGATTACTATCTGTAGTATACATAATATCACAGAAGAAGATGTGGCTACCAAGCTATTAGTGGCCTCTTTCAAAGGTAAGGCCTTAGAATGGTTTAGAACTCTAGTTGTTGGTTCTATTAATTCATGGGATGGATTAGGCGATTCATTAAGTAAATACTTTGAGGATAAATCAGATAATTTATCTTTGGTTGAGCAACTAACAACCATAAAGAGAGATCCTCAAGAACAAATGACAGACTTTAATAATAGATTCCTCAAGACATGGAATAGAATCCTAGTCTTAGTGAGGCCATTAGCTGACCATGCTTTCCTATACTTCTTGCAAAGTTTGAATGGTCAAATCTATGTCATGATCCAATCCATGGGAGGTACCTCGTTACCTTAGGCTTTTGACATAAGTGTCAAGGCTAAAAATTGTTTAATCTAGGCAGGCATGATAGCCAGAAGGTCACCCATGCCTATTTTTCCCAATATTCAGCCCAACATTCCTTTGAGTATCCCTGCATGTACTCCCATACCCACTATAGTAGCACCTCAAGCTAGCACTAGCTATGAGGAATCCAAAGCAATACCTTCTGAAGAGCTACTTGAATTAAGAAGTAGTCAACAAAAAATGCAAAGTAGCCAGCATGAAATGACAAATCTGATGCAGACTATAACCAAAGAGTTGACCAATTTGAAGAAGCAGAATCAAGGGAATGGACCACCCTTTCAGCCACAGACTCAAAGTCCCAACCAACAATATCAAAATTAGGGACCATCTTATCAGCAGAATAGGCCACCATACCAAGGAAATTACCAAGGCCAAAGGTAGAACTTCAATCAGAGGTCATTTCAACCATACAACCCCATGCCTCTTAGTTCTGCAAATCCAACAAGAGGCATAGTTCCAAGTCAGAATAATCTAGTCTTGGACAATGAACGGTGTTTTCCTTGCAATCAACCACACAATCAAGCTACATGCTCAAATGGGTGGATGAACCAAGCACTGATGGTTCAAAATGCCTCGCATACTCAATCAGAGGCTTCTTCTAGTGAGTCATCTCCTCATCAAGAAGCACAACATAATGAGACTGTTCTCTTCAATTGGGAGTAACAAGACTTCAGTGGAGTAAATGAGGAATCCACCATAGCAGCCAACACTCCGTCTAAGAGAAGAGCCCAAGACATAGAGCGAAAAGGAGATGAAGTTAAATATACTACATCTATAGATACATCACATCCTTTTGTCCCTAGCATACTAAGGAAGACTCTAGCCAAGGAAGGCTACAACCAAGGAAGGCTAATTTCCTAAGGAGGTCGAGCCTATCATAGTGAAGACACACCAAAGAGTACACACAATAGTGCCTTTAAACATTGTAGACAATATGAAGAAGGCGAATGTCACTATATCTATGTGGGACTCCTTTTCCATTCCAGGACAACCTAAACTATTAAAGAAAGCAATGACTAAAGAGGTGATCCCTCAACAGTCTACAAAGGAAGTTGCTCAACTAGTGTTGGTCAACACTGATCAAAAGAAGGAGACATCAAGTAGTAACTCTAGGGAAGATGTCATACAAGGTAGGAACTTAAAACCACCTCCCTTTTATGTATCTTTGATAATTGGAAAATCTTTAGTACACAATTATATGGTAGATAGCAGGGCTACTAGATCTGTCATGCCCAAAAAAGTAGCTGACCAATTGGAACTTAAATATGAACCTTTCCAAAAAAGGTTGATCCAACTTAATGGTTCTTTAGTAAGCACCATAGCTTTGGCCAAAGGCACAAGCTTGATTCATCATGCAAGCCCCAATTTTTCTATCCTACTTGACATATACATCATAGACCTCCCTACCTTATTCGCCATATGTTTATCAAGGGAGTTTACAGCCAAGATAGGAGGCTATCTTTCTTCTGACTGGTCTCACATGCTTTTCCATACAAGATACAGAACCAAGGTTACTATCAAGTTTGAATCATTGGTAGCACATCATATAGAACCTTATGTGTCTAATGCACTCAATACAAGCTACCTTGCACTTGACAATAATAATTTCCCAGTCATCAGAGAAGAAAAAACTAAGTTGGAAGATATCCCTGATATCTATCTAGATGATTTAGAATCAGAAAGAACCTCAAAATCCCATGCCAATGTTATTTGGGATGCTGGTTTGGGAAACTATTTGTTAAAATAACATGAATCCATCTTCTCAAAACATGATAGAAACTATCTTATCAAAACATATACTGAGTCAGATGATTAGGGAAACCAAGTTTGGGAGCTATTCTTTGATGGTGCTAGGAGCAGACATGGCTCTGGTGGTGGTGCTATGCTAATCCCTCCTCAGGGTGAAAATACTATTTAGCCTTTAGATTCAGTTTCTCTTGCACTAGAAACATCGCTGAATATGAGAGCCTGGTGAATCAATTAGAGTGGGCTATAAAAAGAGGGATCAAAGCCCTAAAAGTATATGGTGATAGTGAGCTAGTAGTCAACCAAGTAAGAGGGATCAAAGCCCTAAAAGTATATGCTTTCAATATTGTTGCCATCCCTAGAAAATTAAATCAGAATGCAGACAGATTAGTTGTTGTAGGATCCCAGTATCACATTCCTCGTAGTGTTTCAAAAGAGAAGGATAAATAGCATATCAAAGTGATTGTCAGGCCCTCTATCACTAACAATGATGTTAATTGGCAAGTGCTTGATAATGATGAGCAAATTCTGCAGTTCTTATTTGAAGAAGATTTCTTTTGAGAGAACAATCAAGATAGGTTGATGAAAAATTATGACGATCAAATAGTACAGCTGAGGTCCAATAAGATGCCTAAGGGGCTTGTCACCCTAGAGTCTATTTTAAACAAAAATGACCAAGCATAGAAGAGTAAAGTTGGCCTGGTAGCTTAGCAAGAACATTGCATTGTTCTAGAACTGGAACTAGGTAGAACCTTAAAGTTTGGGAAGGTAAACACTGATCTAGAGAAAGATACCTATACTCAGCTATTCAAAGAGTTTAGTGATGTGTTTGCCTAGGGTTTCAATCCTACACTTTCTCAACATACAATTGAATTGGAGCCTAATGCCAAACTAGTCAGATAGAAGCAAAGGCCTGGAAACCCCAAGCTTGAACCACTTATGCACAAAGAAGTGCTAAAACTGACTGAAAGTGGAATTATTTACCCCATCAAGCATACTCATTGGGTTTCTAACCTTGTTCTTGTTAGGAAGAAGAATGGGGAACTCAGATTATGAGTTGACTTCAGAGACCTTAAAAAGGCCTCCCTAAAGGATCACCATCCACTGCTATCTATGGAGCAAATTCTGCAATGTGTCTCTAGATCTGAAAGATTTTCATTACTAGATGGCTATTCAGGCTACAATTAGATCCTGGTTCATGAAGAAGATCAATATAAGACTGCATTTACAACCAAGTGGGGAACCATGGCTTATCAAAAAATGCCCTTTGGTTTGTCAAATGCAGGTGCTAATTTTCAAAAGGCAATGGATATGGCCTTTAAAAGCCTCATGTACAAGTTTGTACTGGTC
Organism: Thuja plicata; assembly: GCA_018584345.1. Taxonomy (NCBI): domain Eukaryota; kingdom Viridiplantae; phylum Streptophyta; class Pinopsida; order Cupressales; family Cupressaceae; genus Thuja; species Thuja plicata. The sequence goes on from MU226735.1 coordinate 559,584, forward strand.
TACTTAGATGATATAATTGTTTATTCTAAGCATGCAACATATCATATCAAACATCTGAGGAAGATATTTGAAAGATGTAGAGAGTTTGGGATATCTCTTAATCCCAAGAAATGTGTGTTTGCAGTTCATGAAGGGAAACTGTTGGGATATATAGTATCCAAGAAAGGAATTACAGTAGACCTTGAGAGGATTGCAGCTATCTTAGAGCTCCCACTCCCACATCAGAAGAAAAGTCTTCAATATTTCATAGGAAGGATTAACTTTGTCAAATGTTTCTTGCCTAATATTGCAGATTTATTAAAGCCTTTGACAACAATGTTGAAGAAGAATACATCTTTCTGTAGGAGCAAATAAGGGAAAGCCAATTTCCAAGCTATCAAAGAGGCTCTGACAGAAGCTCCTACCCTATTGAATCCTAATTTTAGTAAGGAGTTTATCCTTTATTCTTTTGGAGGGTCAGATGTTATTTATGCAATATTGACTCAAGAAAACTCTGAAGGATTGGAGTAACCTATTGCTTTCTTTAGCAAAGCTTTAGAAGAATATGAATAAATGTATTCCTTTGTAGAAAAACATGTGCTTGTTGTGGTCAAAAGCCTTAAGAATTTCAGACACCTGTTAACCCATGGTAAAGTGCGACTAAGGGTCACTCATCCAAGTGTCAAAGAGCTCTTTCTTTCTAGAGACCTAAATGGAAAAAGAGCTGGTTGGATTACCAAAGTCATGGAATATGACATTGATGTCCAAATCACTAAACTGGTTAGAGGGAAAGGCTTGTGTGAGAAACTGATAGAGGATGATACCCTAAGAGAACAACAGCAAGAAAATGCATCCCTAGTTGTGCATTCAACAGAAGATCATACCAAGGCAACAGGTTGGTTGCCTAACATGATTCATTTCTTGAAAATAGGGGAATGCCCTATGGATCTAGATTCAACAAAAAGAAGGTACTATAGATTAAAATCCATTCCCTTTGTGCTGATAGATGAAATTCTTTTTAGAAAGGACCACAATGGTGTCCTTTTGAGACGCATTGATTCAGAAAAGATAGCAAATATCCTATTTGAATTTCACGATGGACCTTCTGGAGGTCATTTCTCTACTAGGACTACTGCTTTTAAGATCATGAGGGATGGATACTATTGGCCATCTATCTTCAAGGATAATCATGATCATGTAATAAAATGCATCAAGTGTGCCATGTTTGCAGGAAAAGAAAGGCTTGCAGCCTTGCCCCTTCAGCCCATCAGAACAAAGAAACCTTTCATGAGATGGGGCATAGATTTCATTGGCATGATTAATCCTCCATCTAGTGTAGGCATTAAATGGACAATTATTGCAACAGATTATTTCACTAGATGGACAGAGGCAGTTGTATTGAAAGAAGCAAATGATATTGTTGTCACGAGTTTTTATGATGATATAATTTACAGATTTGGTGTCCCGGACTCCATTATTTCAGACAATGCATTAGCTTTCACATGCCTCAAAGTCTCAGAATGGGAAATTAGACATGGTTTCCACTTGAACACAACTTCAAACTATTACCCTTAGGGAAATGGTTTGGCAGAATCGACTAATAAGAACTTGATTAGGATAATCAAGAAAACCCTACAAGATAACCAAAGAGATTGGCACACCAAATTGAAATCTTCCTTATGGCTAGACGTAATTACCCCAAAAAATATCATTGTAAATTATCCTTACATGTTAGTGTATGGAAGAGAAGCTAAGTTGTCTATTTCAACTGAATTTCCAACTTTGGACTTAGCTACTCAATATGTCTTGTTTGAAGAAGGAGATCCATTGCAAATTAGGTATGCTCAGATTATGGAATTAAAGGAACACAGAGATAAATCCATGAAAGATATGGAATTCCATCAATGCAAACAAAGAAAAGTTTTGATAAAAGAGCTAGGGCTAGAAATTTCAAAATTGGGGATGTAGTCCTCAAATGGGATGAGTTCAAGACCAAGCCTGGCAGACATACTAAATTTGATTCCTTCTGGGGAGGTCCATTCATCATTTCTGAGTGCAAGGAGAATAATTCTTTCCATTTATATACTCTTGCAGGAGATCCCTTGCCTATTTATATTAATGGATTCCACTTGAAGCCTTGTTTTGAGGTTTGTCCTTCCTTGTAAATATTTGTAAATTTGTTTCCTTGTTTTCCATCCCTGCTTTATAGGTTAGTTTCCTGCTTTCCAAGAAGTGCTTATGCACGGTTAAGTTGTTCCTCCTCCTAGCTCAAATCTTCATGCCTTCCTAGAGGTCTCTGATCTAGTATACAAGTGATGACTCCTATGCCCAATAGATGTCAAAGGCTACTGGTTCTCAATGTCTAGCAGGTAGACATCCCACAGAAATCGCCAAAATGTTATCCAAAATTTCCCCATCATGCAAATTTTGGCTACAGGTGGAGTAAATGAGGCTCCCACAAGGGTACAGCCCCACCTGTATGGTTTCTTGCCATTTTTTCCTCAGCTCTGCAAATATCTCTAGGTCTTTGGTATGCCTTGTTCATGAAAATGACCTAAGTATTGAAAACCCTATGCAAATTTGATTAAAAAACCCTAGCTATCCCAAGCTTGTTCTAATTTGTCGTTATCTTTTCTAGCAACTCAAGTTTCCTTTTGTCATGTGCACTTTTCCTAGCCCTTGTCTTTAGGTCGCGTGATAAAATTGGCATATTCCATATCATCCGGTGACCTTGAGATTACCTTTAGTCTCCTTGTCATGACAAGAAAGCGAATATTCTTCAATGCTCATGAGACTTCCCGAACACCGTCGATCTTGATCACTTAAGTTTCCCATCTTACGATTGTCGCTAAGTCTCTAGAAGAAGTGATGATATCAGCAAAGATCACAAGACTTGGAGATTACCGTCAATTTTCCAAGATAGTTGATCCTACGGTAGTCACTTAGTCTCCAAAGGAATGGTGGGCCAACCATTTTTCTTCTGCAACTTAGCAACTCGGAGTTTTTTTCCTTTCCAACTCATGGATATCTTGGGAGATAGGTTAGGTTAAATGTTTTTTTCATTCGCCAGGTCTCGACAAGTAACTCAGAGTTAAGAATTCATCATGCGACTTGGAGATTAAAGTTAAAAGATATGATCATAACCATTGATGCAGTTGAAGATCTCTCAGTTATCACTGAGTATCATGATGTAACCAAGGTCAAGTGAGATGAGAGGAGATCATGAGACTGCTCATGTTGCCAAGTCTCCAAATAGACCCAAGGTAAAGGAAGAAGGTAAAGTTAGCGTCAGAGTTTTTAGATGTCTTTATCAGCACCATTGATCATGCTTTGATCTTATAGTGGTCGTGTTATCTCCATAAGAAATGGAATATTCTCTTAACCTACTGAGACTTAATGTCGATCGTCTGATCTACATCTGATCTTGCGGTGGTCACGTTATGTCCTAACAAACTTAGAGTTAACAAAAGGATTCAGTGACTCAACGATATGAAGGAGGTTGGTTACCATGGGTTAAATGGTGAGTCAGAGTCAGAATTGTGATAAAGATCGGTGGCTGTGTTTTAAACAAGAGATTCAAGAATTTTCTCGATTGTTGATGTAGAAATCTGCACCACCTGTGACCGTTAAGGTCTAAATATTCAAATATATGAAAATCTGATTCTCAAAGAGATGGCGGTAGCACAATTTCTCATGAAACAGACAGAGAGATGGTTGAGCCAACTTCTCAAGCCACATTAATGATGATGGGAAAGACATTCAAAGCTATATCAAATCGAATAGGATATTTTTGTGGCATTGATGAGTAGAATTGACAGTATTAGGGTTTTTGATTTGTTTATTGTAGAATATCTTGTAACCCTAATTAGGAAATTTTTTCATGTTCCTGAGCCTACGTGCTAGAGGAGTAGTGTATATAAGTTAGTTTTAAATATTTTTAGCTTAGATTTTTCTAGATAGTGTAAGACTTTTGTGGTATTTTCACTGCCCCTAAGTTTTCATGTGTTAGTTATCTCATTGAATTGCAAATATTGCAAAGGTTTTTTGTGACATTCTTTCTGTCCCTAGGTCTTCTTGTTTGTACTTATCTTACTAGAATATAATACAAAGATTGATATTGGAATGAAATTGGAGCTCATGAGCCCTCTTTCTTTCTACAATATTGTGTACTAATGTGGATGATCTAATTTAGATGAGTTTGTGGATATTCTTCAGTCCCCTGTCATTTTGTCTCATTCCTGTGCCTGATTGTAGAAATGGATGTTTGTTTTTAGGTCATAGTCTGTGTCTATTTATAATGAATATGCTATTGTTTGTGAAATCATCTCTTCCCTGAATAGCCTCTATTTATCTTAGACCTCTCTATGAAATACTTATACAATCCTATCTAGAAAGTTGTGTTCTATTAGATTCAAGTTCCCTTTCTAAGATTGATTGGTGTGTTCTAATTTAGAAAATTACCTTCACTGTATCACCTAGTAGGATAGTTTGCTTATCATTCATTTCCCTTTCAGCATTCCTTATATCCCTTTTCCTATCCAGTTTACTTTCATGCATAAAGAGAAAATTAAGGTGTTAATCCAAGAGGAACCAGCCTAGAACCCAGAGGTCTCATTTCAGTTAGCAAAGGTCCCACAACCTGGAAATGATTCCCATGTTATACTAGATTATCAAGACTACGAGAGCTTGAATAGGGTGCAAAATTTAGTGTATAACAGTTCCCTTTGTCAGGACATCTTCCTGCATGATGGCCTAATTGGTTGCAATTATAACACCTTAAAGTCTCATTAGATCTTCCTCTACCCCTGCCAAAAGTTCTTCCACCTCTAAATCCTCCTCTATTACTTGGTTCTACTTGTCCTCTAGTTCCTTGGTTCTGCTCCATAAATCTATTTTCATTTCTTGACTGTCCCTTATTCCAAGAATTGCCTCTTCCTCTAAAACTTTTGTTGTAATTATTGCCTCTGCCCCTATTACCTTGTTCTTGTCTCCTTCTAAACTTGTCTTCTACCTTTAATGCCAATTGAAAACATTGTCGAACTGTCATAGGGATGGTTAGGATTAGTTCATCTTGGATTGAAATCTTCAAGCCTTGCATATACCTTGCAAGCTTCACACATTCTGGCTCTGCCATCTTATATTTCATGATGTAAGCCTTTGAAATTCATCAATGTAGGTTGAGATACTCATCTCCTTTTGTCTCAAACTCATTCTCCTTTTATAGAGTTGGAATTCATAGTCCTCGAGGACATATTTTTCCTTGATTATGGTCACCATCTTCTTCCAAGTGGTGACTTGTTGTTTTCCACTCTTCACCCTATCATCTTAAGTGAAGTTCCAATGTGTGAGTGCAAAGCCCTTTAGTCTTGACTTAGCAATCTTTATCATCTGATTCTCAAGGATATCTTCACAATAAAAGAAACTTGAAAGGGCATCCACCCAATCCATAGTAGCATCTAGGTCCATCTTCCCATCATATGTAGGCAAATCAAGCTTGGCATCCATGGTTCTCCTTTCCATAGATTTTAGAGTCTTCACTAGTAGCCTTTGATTTGCAAGAACTTCTTCTTCTTCTTTCTCAAGGGGTTCTTCCTCAATCCCTTCCTTAACATCTTCAGAGTTTCCACTACTCTTCTTGCGAAGCTCTTCCCTAAGCTTTTCCATCTCTTGCCTCATTAACTGCATCTCTGTGTCTCTTTGTTCATCTTGTCTTTGTTTCTATTCCCTCAAGTACTTTACTATCTTTTCATTGGTCATCCTTGTTGGCAACCCTCCATCTTCATCTCCTGACATGGTGTTAAGAAATTTCTGACCTAAGGATCGTAGATGCTCTGATACCACTTGATGTAAGTGCTAGGGTAGATGAAAGGAATCAAGACATTTTGTCATACTAAACCTTCAATAGGGGGATTCAAGATACCAACCCTCTGATACCTAGACTTACACATTTGAAACATCATCCAACACATCTTCAAACTACCATTTATCACCTTGAAACAAAAGCACAACAACTAGTTCAAGATGGTTGACACACTGCTTCATGCTATCTCTTAAGGATGTATACCAAAATTGGTTCCCAAAGGGAAAAATGACAAGGAAGGCTTATAGGGGTTAAACCAATTTTTCAAGGTCAATTCTAGGACCAAACAAACATTTCCCACCTATTGAGAGACCTTAGGGAATTATGCTGATGAGGGTTCCTTCTATAAGCCTCCAAATTTCTTGTAGCCCTAAATGGATTGAAAAACTGACTTAACTCTCAAAAGTCCCAAATGACTTAGAAAACCAATTCTAGATACAAATACATGTTAGAATAACTGAGGGGGGGGGGTGAATCAGTGGCCTCAAAAATATTCCAATAAATCAACCCAAAAACTTAGTACCACAATATTAAGCCTCTAGTTATCTTCAATCCTACAAGATGTATGCCTTCAAATAATCATAATAAATAACTACTTCTCAGAGTTCACCTTTAAACCTTATTTTAATTGTTTACCGATTAGAAATCTTTCATTTACCGAAAAATAATAAATTTCTTAGTGTGTACTGATCAATCCAGATTAGTTATGTGTAATGAAAAACACTAAAGTAATGACTCATAAACACATTGAAACATAGATTTTTAACTTGGAAACCCTGTTAAGGGAAAAAACCACTTTGGACCAGTAACCCAAACCTATTAAAGGTTACAAACACATTGTTAGGTGTGACCTTGTTAGAGGATTTAAATAGAATAGTTTGTCACTTGATATTGGGCGTCTCTATGCTACCTTCTATGACCAAACCCAGTGTAGTTTGTCAAATGGTATCTGGCATCTCATGATATCTTCATGATCAAAATTTTGGATACTCCTTGGGATGTATCTAAATATAGAAAGGATCTTTAAATCCTTCTTGGTTAAGAGAATTTCTGAATCAATGGTTAAACTGAAACAATAAATGATCTGTTCACATATACAACTTAGATATGCAGATTTTTAGATCTATTGTAAGCTCATTATACCTTTCTGATCATTTTATCTTTTCAATACCTTTGCTCCACTTCTTTCTGCTTGGTGATGTGCTTCTTTGTTGCTCGATGTCCACATAAATCTTTAGCTCTTTCCTCATCTTTATTGATCATGATTGTATGAAGTTGTTCTTCATCAGTTTCTCTTCAGCATCCTCTTTCTCATTCACTCCCCTAATTCATAATGAATTAAAATGTCTCTTTATAGACATGATATCACCACTTCTCAGTTCTTGAATATATTATTCTTGGCATGATCTGTAATCTTAGCCAATCTTGATTTAAAGCTTTACTCTTGTTTTATCTCGTAGAAATCTCTTTGACAACTGGATAAAACAACTTTAAATCTTTTACTTATCTTTGGCTTTAAATTGTCGATAAAAACAATGTTAACAACCAGTTAAGTCTATCTTTAGCTCTGTCAACTAAGTATTTTTTCATTTCTAAACTTTAGTTCCTTTTGGTGTTTTGACTCTTTGATAGATTCAGTCAATTCTTCAGTTCTCATCTGGCTTCTCCATCGGTGTTGTCTATGTTAGAATACTTCAGGGATAACTGAGAGGGGGGGGGGGTGAA
>MU226735.1:572842-584812 GCA_018584345.1 Thuja plicata
TGATAAATATAGCTCTGCTGCTTTAACACTCTGCTCTGCTTTTCTTATCTCTGGCTTTCGCAACTCTTCTTATCACAAATGACCTTCTATAAGTATATACACCAAGTATGAGATCATGGGACCTGTTGGACAACTCTTCTTAACATCCTTGTTGGCTCTACTAAGCGTGCAAGCATAATTACAACCGCGCAAGTACTAACTGAATATACACGTCGCTTCACTAAGTCGGCTTCACCAATTTAATCATAACTTTGCAATCTTCTTGAAATATGTTTGGCACCTTTAGATTAATATCAACAACTCATAAATCATCATGAATATACACACGCATATCCTGAAGATAGGTGCAACTCAATAAACACGTTACATACGTCGGCCTTATACCGTTATTCCTCCAGAATTATAACTGTTAATAACATAATTACATATCTTTAATGAAACATCATATCTGGGTCTGCGTGTATGAACATAGCATAATAAACATGTCAACAACATGTATCTATCCACGCAAGTCTTCATGTCATCATATGGATAAGTACATATAGAAGTACTGTTGTGTATTATATGTTGTCATCAATGACAAACATACAATCAATCAACTGTTCAGAATCAAATCTCCAATAGTCTGTCCATCGGGTAACACTACAATTCTAGTAGTCGGTAATGCTTGTGATTCTTCTCGTCGGTAATGCTTGTCAGTTTTCTTGCTCAGGCATCACTATGACTTTGCTCTCGGGTTTCTATGTCCGTCGGGTTCCACTAACCGTCGGTGTTTGTAGTCACTTAGTGGATGTTGAGCTTTTATGCATTACTGAAAGCATAATGTTTATCTCTCTAATTCTCTGAAGTCTTTGACACTTTGTATATAACCAATTAGATTATATCAAGTTGACATCAATGAAAATACAATCCATTAACTGATTTAATGTCTTGCATTATCTTTCTGCATTTCGGTGATCAACTTAACATATTTAAACATTCAATCAGTTATATGTCATCAATACCCTTTATGGAAAAAGGGTAGATTCGGATCACCAAGGTCTAAAGGTCAAGATCAGATAGAAGGCTAAGTGATTTTGTTATGGACCAGAGCGTTAATTAAGCCTCCATTTGTGAAGGAAGTACAAAATCTTGAGGTATAATCCTTACCAAACCAATTGGAACAGTTAGGAGATGCTAAAAAAATGATAGATCCATGATTTTAGCCCTTGGTTCTCAGTTTTCAGAGAGTTAGACACTGTTGTGTATATTCAGGAAAGGTGCATACATGAGGATATACACCTAGGGCTTGTTGTTTCTCCCATCTCCCAGCATGGTTACCAAAAAAACTTGCAGAATATCTAAATACATGATACAAGGGAGCATTCCACCAGAGATTTTCAAATTCCCATGATGGAGATGCTCATAAATGAAGAAACAAAGCAAAACCCTAGGTAACGGGGTCAAACAAGAGTACTATGGACTAAAATGCTAATAAATTGAGTTAGAGACCAGATCTAATCACCATACCAAATGAAAATGGAAGACAAGACACATAGGAATCTAACATGATAGGTTATTCTCAGATCAAATTCCGTACATGTACATACAATCCTCTGTAACAATGAAAAATGCAAGGAAAATGGGTTTATTTTATTGATTGAAAACAAAATTACATAAATATACGTTCCACCCATTTGTAAGGGCTATATGAAGGCCTTCCCCATTAGTTACAGCTGATTTTTGAAAAATCTAGCTGTTGGGGAAGTCATTTAGACAAATAAGCAAAAAGTTGTCAAATTGCTCAAAAAGTTGCATGGCAACTTTTGACAATTTTGATAACTTTTGCATTTTTGCACTAGGAGTGCAATTTTGTTACAAAACATGAACCTATGGCTCATTTATGACCAAAATAACATAAAAACATCAAAATATTCTAAATCCTAATGTTTTGGGATCCTTTGACCATGGTTGACAAAGTGGCTTATAAATGCCAATACTTGGAACCAGGCCTTACAAGTTAAATCAATGAATTGGTAGGGTTCCTATTAGGATCTAGACATCCATAAGACCCCGTATGAGTCACAAAGAAGATGAATTATTTAATGAGTTGCATTGGGTGCTCCTGCACCATAGATTTAGGAGGATTTTCTGTGATTGTTTTTAACTCACACTTTCTTAGTATTAGCATTATCAGAGTTTCAAGATTCAAAATTTGAAGCACCTTGAAGTACATCTTCAAGTCTGATTCCATTCACCATTTTTGTAGGTACAAGATTTCCAGTGGAATATATAGATTTAAAAAATCTAATCTTGATCGTTTCTCAAACCTTCTCTGATACCATGTTGATTTGATCAGATTTGATAAAGTATATATATACATTTTATTATCAAAGTTCTATCTCTCAATTCAGATTAAACACACACGCACACACACATGTTTATTGCATATATATATAACTATTAAATCAGTGAATTTAATATTAATTCAAACATAAATTACAAGTTACAAATATTATTTACGGTGGTCAAGGATGTTTTATTTGTTTATATCTATATTTTCCTTGACCTCGCTCACACATTATATGTATCATTATGTGGAGCCATGTCCACGAAGGCCCTTCCTTAGCAATGCCGATACTAATCGACTTGTAGTCGATTTAGTATATAACTTTAATTTGTCAAATCACTATGTCATAATTAGTTAATTATTATTAGTACAATAATATCTTATTTACATTTTTATATGTAATCATATATATATATATATATATATATAAGGAAGCCATTCTTTATTAAATATATATGCTTACATATTATTATTAATTTATACAATAATAATCTATCACTCTTGATAGTATTCATCTGAATAAAGCTATAGATCATTAACTATATTGAACTTAGCTAATTCATAGATCTTTCTTGGAAAATCAGTTGAAACCACCACCAGAGCACTTGGGACAAGTTTGAGGACATGTGTAAAGTCCCTATGAAGTGAGACAAATGAGAGAATAACCTTGAAGTAAACTTAAGTAAAATGTGAATATGTAACCTAGAGAAGGAGGTTAGCTATCTAGATGTATAAAGACCTTATTGATGGTAATATAACAAAAATATGCACATATTTTGTAAGTCATCCTAGTAGTTGTTAGAATAAAGTAATTTATCCAGAATCTAATTGGATGCACTATTCAAGTTTGGGAGCCTAAATAATCTATTTGTAACACATGATTTTTATATCCTTCACTAAAATGAGCTTATCTAAATTTGAATTTCATTCATAATTGAAATTCTTTTGATTTTTTATAATTTGAAAAGAAAGTTTGTAAATTTTTTATAAATGAGGTGAAAGTTACATCCCTTAAAAAAGTATAAAATAGGCAAATTTATGTTGGGATAATGGAGAGGTGTGTATTGAGAGGGGAGGGGTGAATGAGTACCCTAAAAAACTTTTAATCAATTCTTTGTAACCTATTGTTCTTCAATAATCAACTGAGTAGATTGCATAAACCAAACATATAGTATCACTATTGAAATGTAAATGCATGTAAGTAAACAATACACCTACATAAAATTAAGTACTCATGACACTAGTATTTTGGTATCGCAGAAAACCCCTGTTAGAAGGTAAAAACTACGGTGGGGTTGAGACCCACGAAGCTTCACTACTATAGAAATAAAGTAGCCCGTGTTGGAAAGTAATCAATTTTGTGTAAATATGATTTACTTTTTGGTTTTCATTTATGGAAACACATCTGGGTTTCAAACCCATATCAGAATAGATAAGTTTTGGTGGTTCAAAAATTGACTAAGTGTAGAAGCAGAGAAACATGAGTGTTTTGGGTGTCGAAGATTGAGATCGATGATTTAGGGAAAGCAAGCTTAGAGGAAGATAGTATGGGGTATGTATGACCTCCACCTAAGATCGATTTTGTTTTGGTTGAGTCTATGGTGATTTAGACAGAATTGAAGACAGACAGACTATAGCAGAACAATGAAATAGGGGAGTTTGACAGTAGCGAAGATTGAGGGAGTATGGCTTGGACTCCAGGCAATCGAAGTTGTATTTTGGTTGTTGATAACCTCCACATTGACTATGCAAGAGCGCCAACTATGCATTTAGTATTTACTATATTAAATGTATTTTGTATTGAAGGTCGACATAGTAATATTTGTAATATTCATACTAAGAGCCGACTTTGTAAAGTTGTGGGATATATATGTAAGATATTTTTGATAAAGATTGTGTGAACAAATGGATGGATATGTTGGACAGTTGGATGAGTTATTGAGTGAATAGCAGAGCAGAGAATGACAGAGATCATTGAATAACTATAAAGGAACTATCTAAGCACCAGTGTTGCTTGTTTTGTTCATGACTGAGAACACTTTGTAACTAGAATTATATTGTAAGAGTTGTAAGCTCAGTTGGCCCCTAACAGGGTGTTGTGAACCTTTAACAGGGTTTCTATTCTTCTAACAAGGAAATGTAATATGTAATATTCAGCTCCTAACAGGGCTAGGTCTCCTTAAAGGGACATTATACTTTAGTGCGTGCTTGTGGGTACCATCCCCACTGGGGTTTTCCCTTGGCTAGGGTTTCCTCAAAAAAAATATGGTGTTATGAGTACTGTGTCATTTACTTATGTTCTTTACTTTACTGCAAATGTATGATTAATATTTAATTGGTTGAAGAATTTATTAAAGTGCTATTATACTGATTCACCCCCCTCTCAGTATAATCCAATCCTAATAATTGGTATCAGAGCTTTTGGCCCTTGGAGAGAAAGTCTAACAACTTGAGGGAGATCAGGATGGATTTGGACAGTTTGCAAGAAAAATTTGATGCTGCACTTGAAGACCTTGATAAAGCAAAAGCAAAGAATGGAGAATTGAGATTCAACATACGAAGAGCTGAGAAATTCATAAAGAAACTCAAAGATCAACTTGATCTTTCTAGAAATCAAAGACAAGATCTTGTGGTTCAGATAAAAGAGGATTCAGATGAAGACAGTTCAGATAAGGTGAAGCAACTAAAAGAAGAGAATGAAACTTTGAAACTTGAAAATGAGACTATGGCTAAAGAAATACAAGTACATAAGGATGCAAAGAAGAAAGTTGAAGAAGCTTTAAACAGTGCATTAGATCAAATGAAGAATGAGGCTGACAACTACAAGAACAAGTATCTAGAAATGGAGAAATACAATCATATTATAAAAGGTGAACTTGTTGAAGCAAAGAATAATCGAGAAACTTCACACCAACAGTGATTTGATTGACAAACAGAGAGACAAATAGAAACCTAAAGGTGATATGACTGGTATTGGCTTCAATGAAGCTGAATGTTCAAAGAATCAGGAAGAGAAATCAAATGCGAAGATTGATGCTGAGAAACCTTCTATTGAAGAGCCAAAAGAACAGATTAGACCCTTCAGAGGAAGATGCTTTGGCTACAACAGATTTGGACACATGAAGAGAGACTGTAGAGGTAATGCCCCTTTTAGAACTTTTTCTGGTTATTGTTTTAACTATAATGGATATGGGCACAAGAAAGCAGAATGCAGAAAACCTAATCAATTAGGATATAGACAAGACAATGGAAGAGAACCTACAATGAAACCTATATGCTACAAACGTAATAACATTGGACACATTGCAAAATACTATAAGCTGCAAGTCAATTAGGAAAGAAGACCTCCTATATGTTACAAACACAATAATTTAGGACATATAGAAAAAATTTGCAGGTACAATGGATCAAACAACAGAAGAGTACCACCTCCTATGAATTCATAGAAGAATGGAAATGATATTGGTAAGAATGTTGCAGATGTGAAAAGTAATTTTGAAAGTTGTTTCAAGAAGGTAGAAGACAACAACAGTGGTAAGATATGGAAGATCAAAGAAACTAGTGAGACATCAGTTCAAGGAGAGTTAGTAGAGGCTACTGGATCTTCGCCTGATGGTAGCAAGACAGAATTGACCTAATTGGTCGATCATGGCCTTAGGGGGAGCATTGGATACAGAAAACCATTTATATCCTGCCCTAAAATTTGTGGATTAAGCTCATGCAAGCTTGGGTATAAGCTTGGCTGACATCATGAAGTATACATCTAAGAGTGCAACATCAACCGACACACATATTTTGTTCGCGAGATCTAACAGCCGACTGGACAGTTTTAAGTGAAAGTGAAATTCATAACCTAACTTGTATAAGCACAACTTTATAACTTATCTCTTTACCATTTGACGAAGAGCGAGCTAAGGAAATCAGAGAGTAGAGAAGTTTAGATTATTCTACATTATCCGTGCATGATCGATTAAAGGATAAACTTGGAATTCAGTGACAAAAAGGTATTTCACATCATCTAAACCATGGATGCACCTATTATTTTCAATGTTATAGATAGACCTAGGTATAAGTTTAAGAAACATCCATTCAAATCATGAGAAGAGGATCCAGAGGGAGCATTTTCCCAAACCCTGTATGGCGTGTTACACATTGAAGATATTAGGGCTTACATACATTGTAAGTATGACATACTGGGAATTGATGACATATCAACTGAGATGGAGTATATGAATGACAATGGAGTCATGAGAGAAGAATACAAACATATCAATCAATTGAGCATAATGAAAATACTAGATTTATGCGAATTTGATGAAGATGGATGGTTCAAAATACTGTTAAGTAGGGTTCATGATCAATTTATTTGGATTGGTGATCAACCTACGGAGATTTGTAGTGACCTAATTCATGAAATCACTAGATTGGACAACACCGGAGTCATTCCTATTGTGGAGAAGCATGTGAAGAAAGAATTTGAAACCCTAACTCATTCTAAATGGGACAAACTGGCAATGACAGTAAATGACATCTTTCAACAAGATGTAAGATTGATTGCAATGATACTTGGGTACAAGTTCTACTACTGTAGCAGACCTAATTCAGTATCTATTGGAGTAATCATGATGGCATGGAGAATTGTGAAAGAAAATGTGAAGTATAACCTATGTGAAGTTCTAGCACAACAATTCCTTTAGAATATAAAGCTTGTGAAGAAGGACAAATTGAAAACCTTCAGATTTGGCTCATTGTTGATGCATATGTTCATTCATATTGAGCACAAGTTTCCTGGTTTACATCCTAGTGGTTGGATGTTTGGAGTACCCATTGGCATATTTATTTCACAGAGCTACAAAAGACATAATGCTACTTGGGTTGATGGTGAATTATTTGGTATGATCAAGATTTTACAAAGACAAATGAAGACAAGGTACAGAATACATGAAGACATTGTAGATAAATACAAAGATACAATCTGTTTCATGGCTAAAACTGATTGTATGTGCTTTGAAGCAGTCATACCCAAGAAGAAATGGTGTTACCCCGTGGGTTATGAAGTGAGTTATGAAGTGCTCACCATGCAAGTAGAACATGTCCTTGCATCATAGATTGACACAACAGAGGAAAGATGGGGAGCTTATGAAGAAAAATAAGCAAAAGTGAGAGAAGAATAGACTAGAGGTCCGAGGAAGAGAAAGATAGAAAATTTTGTACATGATTGCGGAGTTAAAGTAGGATTGACAGAAGAGGAACTTAAAGAATTCAAGAAGAAAATGACAGAGAGATCACTTGGACTAGCAAGTGGAATTAATTCAACCCCTCCCACTCCTGAGGTAGTCATGGTAGACAGTCCACCTCCTCCTCAACAAGTAACAATGCAAACTGAAAATATCACTTCCAGAGTAACAAGATCAAGCATGCACACATCACCTAAAGAGCAGAGCACAACAAGAGAAGAGAAGAAAATAGAAAAACAAATTTGGAAACCTGACATGAAGATGCTAGAGAAAAGAACATCAAAGAAAGGCAAATTGGTTACAATATATAGATATTATAACAGGTATGAAGAGGCAGACAAACTTAAAATTGAAGACATTGTGATAGAGCACCTACTTACTTTTAAGAAGACACTGTTAGAGATTGAAGGAAGAATACCCTTATACCTTTATGGGAGATTGGAAATAATTAAACATGTTGCACAAATTAAAGTTGATAAATTAGAAACCAAGAAATAGATAACATGCTACCTGTGATATCAGTCCAAGAAAGGGACAGAATTTACAAGGAACTAAAACCTCTACTAAGGAACAAGGTGAGATTATTGAAAATCATGGCTAGGAAATATGATGAAGTCACTGAGGAAACTCAGAAGGCATTAGAGAAGATTCTAATGAGTTCTACTTCTAGCAAGCCCTCACTTCCTAAGACCACATCTCTCACACAATTGGGAATGGGTGAGAGATCTAAGGTGACAAAGATATCTACTGAGAAGAGTGAAGTAGATCCTCCACCAGATTTCTATGTTTCTGGTGTAGCAGTAACTCTTGACACATCTCAAGATGAGAAGGACCCTTTTTCAGGGAATATGGATACTTCTGTGGCAGATGAGGCAGAACAGAAAATGGAAGAGGAACAGAAGAAGGAAGAAGAGCAGAAGGAAGAAGAAAACAAGACATATCAGAAAGAGGATGAAAACAAAGAGGTAAATACATCATCCATTTCATTGTTGGCAAGCAGTGATATAAATGTTGACAACATGGATGAAGTAGAGCTAGTAAAATTGGCATTTAATGCCTTAAACAAAGCAAAGGAGAGATCATAACAGAAAGGATACAAGAAGGAAAAATTCATCACAAGAACAATTGATACTATAAAGAAATTGCTTCCAACACCTATTGTTTTCTAGGATAAAGATGACATTGAGAATTTGAGAATCACACTTGATGAATTTGATGGACACTATGAGGACCTACTGAAGATAGCAGAAGAAAAGGCATAGAAGACTTACTCAGAGAAGAAGCTAACAACAGTCTGCAAATCTATTACATGGGATTTAGGCATTGTAAAGACTTGCTTGACAAATGCAAGAAGCTGCATTGGGCATGGGAGAAAATTGTTCAGTTATTGCATGAATCCTATAAGACATATTCAGAATGTAGAAGACATGATTGCCAAAGAGAGGGCAACTCTGAATAGTATGATGGATGGTTGTGAAACATCTTCACAATACACAACAAAGCTAGACAAAGAGGTCACAAGGATTTTGGCTAAACTCAGTGTACTGGATAATGAGAAAGGGAAAGTATTGATAAGGTTCAATTTGCTGAAAAGTTTTATCACTCCTAAGTTATCAATACTTGAGGTTCATCTCTCAGACTTGGAGAAAGTGACAGATTCACTGGATAAATCTTTGCCCACATACTTGAAAGAAGCTGAGACCACATCATTTGCACTGAATGGCTTAATTCACATTAGCCAAATTTTGTTCAAGACATGGACTACAAAAGTGAAGATCTTGGAAGATTCCTTTCAGGATATCTTGAAAATGGTGAGCAAGAATTAAAACCTTTTGTTATATATGCACCTTTGTCATTGTTGTCAAAGGGGGAGAAGAGAAAAAAAAATATAGATATAATATAGAGAAGAAAAATATAAGAGAAAAGAAAAGAAAGATTATAGAAGAGACAAATTAGTTGGAACACTTATTCATTTATTTGACAAGTGTTGCCATCAATGCCAAAGGGAGAGATTGTTGGAAAGTAATCAATTTTGTGTAAATATGATTTACTTTTTGGTTTTCATTTATGGCAACACATCTGGGTTTCAGACCGATTTCAGAATAGATAAGTTTTGGTGATTCAGAAATTGACTAAGTGTAGAAGCAGAGATACAAAAGTGTTTTGGGTATCGAAGATCAAGATCGATGATTTAGGGAAAGTGATCTTAGAGGAAGACAGTATGGGGCATGTATGACCTCCACCTAAGATCAATTTTGTTTTGGTTGAGTCTACGATGAGTTAGACAGAATTGAAGACAGATAGACTGCAACAGGACAACGAAACATGGCAGTTTGACAATAGAAAAGATTGAGGGAGTATGGCTTGGACTCCAGGAAATTGAAGTTGTATTTTGGTTGTTGATAACCTCCACATTGAATATGAAAGAGTTTCGACTATGCATTTAGTGTTTACTATATTAAATGTATTTTGTATTGAAGGTCGACTTAGTAATATTTGTAATATTCATACTGAGAGCCAACTTTGTAAAGTTGTGAGATATATATGTAAGATCTTTTTGATAAAGATTGTGTGAATGAATGGATGGATATGTTGGATAGCTAGATGAGTTTTTGAGTGAATAGCAGAGTAGAGAATGGCAGAGATCATTGAAGAACTATAAAGGAACTATCTAAGCACCAGTGTTGCTTGTTTTGTTCATGACTGAGAACACTTTGTAACCAGAATTATATTGTAAGAGCTGTAAGCTTAGTTGGCCCCTAACAGGGTGTTGTGAACCTTTAATAGGGTTTTTATTCCTCTACCAAGGAAATGTACTATGTAATATTTAGCTCCTAACAGGGCTAGGTCTCCTTACAGGGACATTATACTTTAGTGCATGCTTGTGGGTACCATCCCCGCCGGGGTTTTCCCTTGGCCACGGTTTCCTTAAAAACAAATATGGTGTTATGAGTATTGTGTCATTTACTTATGTTCTTTACTTTACTGCAAATGTATGATTAATATTTAATTGGTTGAAGAATTTATTAAAGTGCTATTATACTGATTCACCCCCCTTTCAGTATAATCCAATCTTAACAGCCCGTTAAAGCTTACAAAGAGTGATCACTTCTGATGATCTTACCTTGTTAGGAGTAACAATGAGATTGATTAGATCTACCTCGTGTGATGATTTAGCAACACAATTTATGTGTGCACTCAGTTAAGAGATTTACAAAAAGACGGTTAAGTCTACTCTGTTAAGAGATTTTGGGGTCTATTACAATCGTTAGAGAGTAACAGAAGTTTGATATGAAAAATATACAATCTTAATATCGCTGATACAGATCCATTAAGTACATACAAAACATATCACCTCAATGTGAATGATAATACCTTCTGCTCTGTTATGCTTGGTAGCCTTGCCTTAGTTCTGAAAGTTGATTTCTGCAATGTAGTCTTTGTCCTTAAAACCCTTATCTGATCTTTGATGTATGTAGTATGGCGGCTACTTGATCATTGCTTGATCAACAAACATTAAAAAAAATGACATCTATACATTTATATATCAAATGATATGACCTAATTAGGGCTTTACAATTACATCCCTACCCTAAGATCAACGATGTACATAATTTACCTTGATCATCTAACATAGGAGACATAAACAATTAATGTTGTATATCCGTAATTAATGTTCTCCTCGATTGTGTAAACCGTTATCTAGGTTGACAAAAAGGTTGTTACATAGAATGATGTGTCATTACAAACTTTTAGGTGGCCTCTATTCCATTCGGTTAAATTCGTCTCTCGATGCTTGGTGTAGTCTGTGTATCTCAATTATACTGATGTTCGGTTATACTATGTAGCTCGGTGTTGTCTACTACTCGGTATAGTCTGTTGTTCGATTATCACTGCACTCGGTTAACTTTGGGTGTGATCAGTGCTCTCGGTTAACTCTGCACTTTGGTGATTATACCAACTGTCCTGTTTGTGACTCTGTTATCGGGTGATCCCACAATAGTGTGTCCCACTTTTTGGCCAACTTTGACACAGAGATCAACATTTTGAGAAAAAACTTCATTTTCAAACACCTATTGCCAGAAAACTATAAGGAATTTGAAGATAATGTAAACTAGGGTATTTTAGAATTTTCTTTCTAGTTTCTAAATATATTTAAAAAAAAAATTAAAAAATTCATTAAAATTCATTTTCCTTTCTCCCTCGAAAAGTGGTTCTTGTAAAAAAACTGTGATTTTAAGAAGTGACTGTCACTTTGATCAACATAACTTTTTTTAAAAATATGATAACGATGTAATTCTTTCGAAATTATATTTTTAACTTCAATATCCAGAGGATGTAATTGGTTTCATTCATTTTGGGTCAATATTTCATATTTTATTGAGTTTTAAAGTGACAGTAACT
>MU226735.1:706767-721990 GCA_018584345.1 Thuja plicata
TTCTCATCATTTCTAAAAATGGCACTTTCACAGTCATTTGAGATAAACAATGACCCATATCTACTGGAGTATATTTTACATCTAGGGATTTTGATTTTTCAAAAATATTCTCCTCAATCTGTACATTCAGAGTTGGTTCTCTAGATTTTTTATTTTCTATCCTAAGAGTAGATGTACTTGTTTCTTACTCCTTTGATTTTCCTTCTTGTATAACATTTGGTTCTAAGACTTTTGTCATAATTTTGACCTTAGGCTTTTTTGCATTTTCCCCAGGTCCTTCCTTCTTTTGTACATATTTGGTGTCTATTTTGTTTTCTTTTATAAACACACCAGATGGCTGACTACCAGTACCACCCACTACTCTGTTTCTTAAATGGTAATTACTTCTATCCTTGTTCACCAAATTTTTAGTAATCTTTGCTCTCTCTTCATCTGGATCTTTCCTGATAAATGGAAGATCCTGATTGTTTTGAGCATGCCATCTTATATGGTCATCAGTTTCTTCTGCTTCACTGTCTGATAATATTTGTTGATGATGATTTTTTACATTTTTTTGTGAACGATATGAATCGTGATTTTCAGTTTCACTGTCTGAATCTATATCATGACATGAGTAGGCATTTGTCATGTTATGATCACATTGTTCACCTTCATCATTTTCTTGTTCTTCATTTACTTTCAAATCCAAGGAAACAATACAATAATCAGGGTTGTGTGGGGCTTCACAAGCCTCACACCAGAAATCATTATTGCATAAATGGACAACAATCTTATGCAGAGGGTCCAGAGTTCTGATACTAGTTTTCTCTTTTCTAAGTGAAACAATAGGTTTCCCATCCTTAAACTGAGTTCCATAAGGATGATTTTGCATTCTATTCTGTGGATTGTAACTATTGTTGTAGGAAGGATTATTGTTTTGAGGAGCCCTATATTCCTTACAATCTGATTCTTTTAGGTTACTCCTACTAAAACTTGAATCATCTCTCCTATTTAATTTACCAGACACCCTTCTATTCATTTCAATATTTACTGCTATCTTATAAGCATCAGTAAGAGTTATAGGGTTTTTATCCCTAAGAGCATATCCCATTTTAGAATAAAAGGCATTCAAATAAGTTGCTAAACATACCTCTTCATCCAACCTTATTTTTTGAAACAGTTTGTGCATTGCTCTTTGAAATATGGTATTAAACTCAGTGACCTCTTCATTGTAATTCTTTTTGATGTTATTGAACTCATTCAGCAAGAATCCTTTGTTTGTTTTTTCACCATACTGATATTTAAACAATTCAATCAACTCATCCATGGAAACTACAGAACCATTAGAAAGGCTTCTAAACCATTCTCTAGCATCCTCTACTAGAGACTGAATAAAAAGCTTCATTAACACATCTTCATGAGTGATATTTAAATCATCAACAAAATCAATGAGTTTTCTTAGGTGTGTTTCACAAGAAATAACATTATTACCTGCGAACTTTGGGAGATTTTCTCCTATATCACCCACATCTTTTGGAAATGTATTGGGGTATCCAGGGATACCAATGAAGTTAAATTGTTTATACCTCTCAGTATGCAATGGTTTTCTTTAAAAGTCATCATTCTCTTTAAAAGTAGTGGCTTTTGCTTTAGAAGTTGTTGTATTCTCTGTTCCAGCATAAGAATATTTGGAAGACTACAAAAAATCTATTTTCTTCTTCATTTCAATTGTTGCAACTTCCATTTGTGCCTTTTCTAGCATTTTTTCCATTGTCTCCTTTTCAATTCTCAATTTCTCAAGATCAATATCTAACTTGGACATTTGCTCTATTAGGACCTTGTGAACTTTAGGTTCTTCATTTATGCTTTTAGTCATCTTTTGTTTACCTTTGTCCTTGTCCTTCTATGAAATAGAAGCTCTATGAGTAAGTGGTATTTCTTGGTCCTTTTGATACCTCTCTGTATTCCTTGTAGTTTGATATCTTAAAGATCTTCTTTTAGTTTTGTCAACATCTTTCTTTTCATGTTTTTTCTTTTTTTTAAAGCTCTTTTTCCCTTTTTATCTGTTGAATAAGGGAAAGATGTTTCATGATGAGTGCCTCTTCTTCAGCAAGCTCATCAGAGGGAGATTCCTCAGATTCTGAACTGACTGTATCTATTCCTTCCCTCTCGCTAGAAGTGGAAGTAGCTATAGATGTTTCTAATACTTTCTCTATAGCTTCTTCATATTCTGAAGTATTTCCTCCATGGTTGAACTGATTGCTACCCTCCCCCCTAGTATTATCATTTTGACTTCTTGGCAAGACTTCATCTATATTGACTTGGTTTCTCTTTTTTCTCCAAGACATTTCCTTCCTTGAAGTTGATGCAAAACCACCATCCAATGCAACTTCAGGATTCCTTTTAGCTTTTGACCTAGTATTCATTTTGAAATATATTTACTAATTTTTACTGATCACAGAGATTTTTCTTTAGAGTCACAACCCAACAATTGTTTGGGATAGATGAATACTTATGGTCCCTAGTAGAGGTTCCAATTTGTTAGGCGACTCGGATGGGATAACTCAACTGCAATGAAAATTTTTAAACTTTAGAACACCAGAGACTTCTGAATACTTCAACAAGACTTTACAATA
The DNA here is from genome assembly GCA_018584345.1 of Thuja plicata. Taxonomy (NCBI): domain Eukaryota; kingdom Viridiplantae; phylum Streptophyta; class Pinopsida; order Cupressales; family Cupressaceae; genus Thuja; species Thuja plicata. The sequence continues at coordinate 709,383 of MU226735.1, forward strand.
TTTATCCCCAGTAGAGTCGCCAATTTTTTAGGAGACTCGGATTGGAAAACTCAATTGAAATTGGCTTGAAAAATTTTAAATGATGCACCAGAGATTGTAGGACAACTTTTAATATGATTGAATTTATCATTCCCCAGTAGAGTTTCCAATTTGTTAGGCGACTCGGATGGGCTAACTCAACTGCAATGAAAATTTTTAAAATTTAGAACACCAGAGATTTATGAATACTTCAACAAGACATTAGAATCTCTATCCCTAGTAGAGTCACCAATTTGTTAGGGTTTTTTCTTGCTGAACCTTTAAAAGGTACCTGAATACTTGATTAACTCTATGACTCCAAATATTTGAAACTAATGATCCAAGCAAGAGAAAAAAATCTAATTGATGAGGATTTATGATAATATATGGGGAAACTTATTATCACCTCCTTATTTTTAGTCTCCACAACACCCAGGCAGGTATTACCTATATAAAATTGTTGTCTCACAGTATTAGTAAATGTGGATACTAATTTGCTGCTTGTTTACTGTATTATCTTATAAATTACTCTGCATAAAATTGGAAACAACTTGATACAGAGCTTGACCATGAAAAATATTGAAATGATAACAACGAACAATAGTGCTTTAAGGATGTTCGTCCTTCTTCTTTTTAGTTCTTAGAACTTAGGAAGGGTAACCTATTTTAATCCTCTCTTAAAGGGATTAATAAAATCAATTGTATACCTTGATACTATTACTTAAAACTTTGAGTATTATGATTTCTATGTGAATGATTTAAGTATTTTGAATATTTGGATGATGATAAACTACTTGACAAATTCTAGACTAGTGCCTATCCTTGGGCTACAGAGTCAAAGCTGCAAATCCATAGAAAAGTAAATAAAGATACTTTAGATTGCCTTACAACCTATATGCAACTCAAATAAGATGCCTTAAAAATTACCATGTCACTTCCACACTACTGTATCAAATCCTCAGATATTTCTATGCTCCCTGAAATTACTCACAAAACTTAGTTCTTTCCTTGAAAGAAACTTGCAAGCAATTAGATAGCTACCTTGTAACTAATATGTTTAAAATGCCTCACAAATTAAACATAAAAAAGAATAAAAAATAAGAAAAGAGACAACAATAGTATAGAAGAGAAGTTGCACTGTATTTTATTTATATTTCTGCTTCATACATATATAGACTGAGAGCTCAAAAACTCAGACAAAATTTTGTAGTTTGGCTTGTAATTATGTTTCATCTCTCTCATTTTTACAAAATTGATCCATATATATATCTAAACCATCTTGGAATCCTTTAGGGAAAGGATGCAACAAGATTTGGATGGTTTTAGATACCTAACCCTAAATACAAATAAGATAAAAGATAAGAGAAACCAAGCGGTGGAAAGACAAAATAGAGAATGAAATCTGATTTGCTCCTTTGTCTTCATATGATCTTTGACATCTTTGGTTGTGTATGTTGAGGATAGTCCCTGATTTGACTTTGGTGATGACTAACCTGCTTGTCTTCCAAGAAACATATACAAGGTGTTCTGACATTCCTTTACTCTTCATCAATGATATCCAAATCTACTGTCACTGGATTCTTCTTCTTAGGCTTTGTCAGAATGTACCAGGCAGTCACATCCTCCTCTTTTGGCCATTCAAAATTTTGAATATTCTCCAACTGAGTCTTTTGACTTTCCCATCTAGAATCTGTTATGCTCTAAACATCAGATATGAATTTATTGCAATCTGATTCTAATTTAAATGCCTCATCCAAAAGTGCATTGAACCTTTCCATATCTAATTCTCCTTTATCTGATACATAAATGTCTTTATTTGGGAGTATATTGTCAACATCTGATAACCATAACCCTAATGGTTTAATTTGATCATTCTCTGTTCTAATAGGGGGAACAAACCTATTATAACCTCACCCAAACATCTTCAATTTGGCCTCAATTTGATTGGCTTTACCTTAGAAAAAGGATAAGGTAGCCCCAATTTTATCTATCTCAGTCCCTACTAAAGTTACTATCTCAGGCAAATCTGACCTTAGTTGATAAACTGATGCTAATCTCTCAAAAAGTGATGTCTTTCCAGACCAATGTGCATAGTAGGGGTTCAAAATTGTCAAAAAACTTGCCACTTCTATCTGCAGGCCTGGCAACCTACCATATGCTCCATATACTATATCTATCTTCTCCTTAACATTATTAATTCTATGCTACAAAACTGATACAATTTCTCCCAAAATTACACCATTATGCTCAATGACCCCCTGCTCTATTTCAACCAATGTATCCCCTGTATCTTCAATCTGGATTTCAGCATTTATAACCTCCTCGGGCTCAACAGGGGTAGGCTCTGTTATTTCCATTAGCTATTTGGTAAACTAATCTATAAGCTTATCCTTTTCCTTGATTTTTATTAGGGCTAATTCCCTATCTTTGATAATATCACTAGTGTCACTAGTGAGCTTCTATAATTTGTCTGTTAGCTGAGTTGTTTTTGCCTCATTTAAGGGGGAAAAATGAGTCATTACTTGGGCTATCTCCAAGTCTCATGTGTTTTCAAGTGTCCAAATAATTTTTTTTCCCTCCATCTTCTCCTAAATATTAAGAATAGATGGCTTTTGATCCTTAGGAGCCAAGCTCCACATTGCAAGTGCTTGGGATTTGGGGTTATAGCCAAACCCTCTCATCATATTTCCAACCTGAGTCTTTGATGAGAAATAGATGTCAGGTTGTCTTCTAATTTGATCTATGATAAAGGCCAAGGACAAGTCCCAGCCTTCCACAAACAACATACCACTGGCTTTAACCAGTTCTCTAGCCTGCTCTGGTGTTATTTCTTCAAATTCAGGATCATATTCCTACAATGTCTGTAAGGCTTCCTTAGTTACTGGATCACCTCTTTCTAGTTGCAACTGCTTCCCAACTTGTTGCTGCTTATTCCAAATAAGAAAATATTTGAATTCCCTAGTTTTTATGAAATTACCATCTTTGAGAAACTCCTCCTGAAGCAACAGCTTTTCATCAATACATGACCTAAGGGGTAATTCTTCCTCTTCCTCAACATCTTTCTATAATTTCTTCCTTGCCCTAATTTTATTTCTCAGCTGATGATCATAGGGCCTATTCCCAGTTATTAGGGCTCCAATTTTATCAATTTTCCTTTTCTTAGAAGGCTCCCCTACTTCCATCTTCTATTTTTTAAGTAGGGGCTCATCTGTTACTTCCTTTTTTGGGACCTCTATTAGGTCAATAATATTTTCCCCCTCATCTGGTTGACCATATGCAATTGCCTGATATTCTGGATTGGCAGAAGGTGAAGGGTAACCTTGGTCACTGTCATCATCATATTAAGATTCTGAATGATCTTTGTGACCTTTCTCTGGCACTACTAGTGCATCCTCCAAATGACTACACAAGAGTGTGTGATTGTCAATCATTGCATCTAGCCTTTTGATATAAGGAAAATTAGGATAGAACCCTCCAAAACTCATTCCCTTTCTCCTCACCTGTCTCTCCAAATCCATGAGCTCATTAAATTTAGTTGCTCTTTTACTCACCTCCTCATCCTCTTAGATATTTCTGATCAGATATTCTTCCATACATTCTTCATGTATTTTTGTGTAAGGGATGGTGGGTGTAAGCAATCTCCTCACACTCAGGATGAACCCCTCTATGTCAATATGTCTATGTAGGGCTACATTCATCCTATAGTGATTCAACCAGGCATTCACCTGATCTAGGGCCCCTTTTCCAATCAAAAAATTGTAAACCTTGAACTGTCTAGGGGTGAAAGTACCCTTTCTATGTGGAGAAAGGTGCTCTTTATCTGTTAAAATGAGCTGCCAAATGAACTCCTTGGCAGCTATCTTAGGTGGCACATGAAATGGAAAAATATGTGTAGGGTAAGGGCAACCATAAATCCTTATGAGGGTAAAATTCTGTTTATAGTAGAAATCACCCCAATTATGATCTCCTGACCATTTGTCCAAATATTGATAGGGCCTCAACAATTGAATTACCCTAATGGGAAATCTAGGCTTATCAACTCCTAAGCACTTAAGCAACGGATATATTATCCAATTCTCGAAAGCACAAAACTCCTATTTTCTAGATGTGTAATTCTACACTGTAATTTAAAACTGAATAGGGTTGGGCTGATTATGGTGAAACCTCTGCGGTTATAGTGATTGGCAGTCCAAAATTGAATAGTTGTAATAATGAATCATTTGCATAAGTATTAAAAAATGCATGAACTTTGGATGATCCTTCTTAGCTTGTATGTCAATAAACCCCTGGTGCATTTGATCAATAATATATCAAATATAACCATAATTTGAAGTGGTGTGAAGATTTTGCATATCTAACACCATCATCAAAATGTCAGAAGTAATTCTTTCTTCTCCAACATCTTTTCCAAGCACTCTACATAGTGCGCATGCAATGTATTTTATGTAAAAGTTTAGCTCCTTAAAGAAGTATGGGGTTGTTCCTGCCATAGGGGTTACATAGGCCTTCATTTTCTTAGGGACATGATGCTCCCTGATCAATTTAGCAACAATACCAGACTCCCTGGTATATCTATTTTCCAAACTCTTCAAATTTATCTCAGTAGCCATTGGGTAATACACATTAAAGGCTTTCATAAAGGTATTCCTGTCCAGGGTGAGTAGAGGCTATCCATCATCCCTATTAATGGTTTTTATCAAAGGGTCATATCTACTGGCCAATTCTAATATGAAGTCTACATCAACAAAGACATCAGGAACTAATAATCTGGCCAAACCACAGGTCCAAGAATTCGAGACAGGCATGGGTTCGTCACTATTTTTATAAAAGTAATTGAAAAGTGAATATCCTGACGACCCTGGTGTTTTAGCATCTCTAACAAATGACATATCATCAATCAAAATAGCTGCACTAACCTTTCAATTTTGGATAAAACTAGGAAGCAGAGTGAGGAATTCATTTGAGAAGTTTCTCTTTCCTTTTGAATCATCCTCAACATCTTTGTTTCTCCCACTGGTAGACACCATACTCTGGGCCTGACTCATACTCTTGTTCTATTCTGATTACAACCCTAGATACCGATATCAAAACAAATCTATCTGTAAACCCTCACCACCAACTATGAAAACCCTCTGTAATTCTAAATTTAGTGACTGGATACACTGTAACTTTCTCTCTCTATTAGATTCTGAATTGCTGAATCACCCTTTAAATTCTCTGTTGCTGGAAATTTCACCTCACTCAGAAAGCACTTAAAACTTCGTGAATTCTTTGCTATGAGAAAATGAAAACTTGGTAAAATGAAATAATTGATAGACAAGGATACTTATAACCCATAATTCAATGCATATGTCTTTTCAAACTGGTAAACTTGGCATTTAGTCACTTCTGCCATTAGTTTCACATATTGTGCCATGAATTTCTAGTTCTAGCCATGGTATTCAAATTGGTAGACAATCAATTTTTTATGAGTGTTTTTGAATAAAAAACCATATAAAATTTGAAATGAAATCAAAATCGAATTTGATTGGCTACATTGAATCAAAATATGGATACTTTTCCATCTATTAAAATCCCAGAAATTTGATTGGCTAACAACTATCCATGGTGGTGCCGCTAAAAAGTTACTTTTTAACTCTGGTTCACTTTTAGCGATTCAGCGACTGAACAATCTCTTTGTTGCTTAATGTTTTTACTAACTGTAGTTCCTTTAGGAGACTCAGCAACTACCATCATTTTAACTCCTTGATCCACGGCTATCGCAATGTCTCTTGATCCATTAACTTAACTTTCATTCCTATAGAGACAACGTGAATGAGCATTTTACTAACTATTCTTTCACCTTGGGTTAAATCTGGAGACTCCACGACTGTGCTATCTCCATATCGCCAGATCATTTTCTTAACTCATGCTTAATCAAAGAGACTTTGTGACTAAACATAATTAGACTTTTAATTACATGATTATATTAACTCATTAAATTGCATATAGAGATAACGCAACTGTCGTTGATCTCTTCTTTCTTAGCATCTGACCATTGTCGCCAAGTCTCTAAATCTTCTTAACAAACCCTAATTTTTCATGAGACTTGGCGATAATACTATTTTTTGAAACTGAACATTTACCCTTGGTTTATCTAGAGACTTGGCGACTACTAAATCTCCACGTCGCCTGATAAATTTTAAACCATGGTTTTAATCTGGAGACTTCCCGACTACCACTGGATGTAAACTCTAATCAATGGTTGTTGCTAAGTCTCTTGTTCTTTTAACTTAACTCACTTTCAATCACGAGACTTAGCGACAATATTTGAACTATTAGCTTGTAAACCTAACTCATAACCATGAGTTATATCAGGAGACAACGCGACTGTATAGTCTCAAAATTTCTTTATGAAAACCTTAACTCTAATTAAATCATGAGACAATGCGACTGTCATCAGATCACAACTTAAAATCAACGGTGGTCGCTAAGTCTCCCTATCCTTTTAGCATATTCCATTTCATCTGGAGACTATGCGACAAAGCCTTTTCGCCAAGTCTCATGATTATAAAGAATATTTGTTTTCTCTTATGAGACTTGGCGACTAGAAAATAAAACACATGGAAATATACTTGACTTAAGTGCCAAAAAGGTAACAAGAAAATAGAACCTGTTTAGAAAAATTAGTGCTTCTTCACATTTTTGCCTAGAAAAGACTAGGGCTTAGGGTTTTCTGACCTTCTCAACAGGATTTTGAGGTAACAAGACTTATTTGCAGGAGGACATTACCATTTTTGACCATGAACTCAACCTTCAGGGTATAGGCAAGACAGACATTCCCAAAAATTTTCAGGGAAAACTTCAAAACAAGGAAAATAACCAACACTATGCATGCTTGGTATATTGTGTATTCTTTTATAATGTGTATTTTGAGATAGATTAGTTAATTGTATTTTGATGGTTCAATTCATTTTTTATATTGCTTAAATATGTATGTTATTATATATTTATGTGTTAATGTGTATGCTTTGATACCTCCCCTTAAGACATCCCCTTAAGACATCGCCTTTTAGATTATTTTAAATTAGTTACATGACAAATTGAATAGATTAGTTAATTGTATTTTGATGGTTCAATTCGTTTATTATATTGCTTAAATATGTATGTTATATATTTATGTGTTAATGTGTATGCTTTGATACCTCCCCTTAAGACATCCCATTTTAGATTATTTTAAATTAGTTACATGACAAATTGAATAGATTAGTTAATTGTATTTTGATGGTTCAATTCATTTATTATATTGCTTAAATATGTATGTTCTTATATATTTATGTGTTAATGTGAATGCTTTGATACCTCCCCTTAAGACATCCCCTTTTAGATTATTTTAAATTAGTTACATGACAAATTGAATAGATTAGTTAATTGTATTTTGATGGTTCAATTCATTTAAATTATATTACTTTTATGTATGTTCTTATATATTTATGTGTTAATGTGTATGTTTTTATACCTCCCCTTAAGACATCCCCTTATAAATTAGTTTGAATTACTTACATGAAAAATTGAATAGATTAGTTAATTGAATAGCTTAGTTACTTACATAAAAACAACTCTAAAATATGAAATAAATCATTCATATATGAGATGACAAAAATGAACATGTATATATGAAATAACATACATACATATATGAAATGATGAAAATGAACATGTATATATGTAATGTCTAAACTATGAAATAACTCATTCACATGTATATAACATACATACATATATGAAATGATGAAAATGAACATGTATATATATATAATGCCTAAAATATGAAATAACTCGTTCACATATACATAACATACATACATATATGAAATGATGAAAATGAACATGTATATATGTAATGTCTAAAATATGAAATAACATGTAAATGTATAGGTCTGAAATAACAACATATAACATGTAAATGCATAGGTCTAAAATAACACGTAGATGAAATGTCTGAAATAACACGTAGATGAAATGAAATGTCTCAACTAGGACCATGTCCTGATCCGTGACTTGATGATGGTCCACCTCCTCCTGATCTTTGTGTGCAATAAAAGAAATATACGTGTCATGCATAAACACATGTATAATATACTAAATACTTATGATCATAGAGAAATTAAGTTTGAAAAAAATGTAAATTTACCTGTCTATCATGATGCACAGGATCACCAGGAGTCTGTAAATCTCCATATCCATGCTCGACACTGTCTAGAATACTGTGGAGAACATACACACAGATATATATATATATATATATATCAGAATTTTAATTCAAATTATTTATGTCATTTACATGTGTAAGTTTTATAAATAAATCAAAAATTAAAAAAATATATACCTTAGCAGCATGTATTGCTCTCCTGATATCGCTCAACTCTGAATCATGTAAGTCTGAATCACGTAAGGATAGATGTGAGGGATCAATCTAGTCATCTGTAAGCAAGATGGAAAAAATTTGATGAACTGGACGTGATGAAGTGGCTTGGGTAGACTGGTGAGGTGCATCCTCACCAACTACATTCTGTTGAGGTGCATCCTCACCAACTGCAGTCTGCTGAGGAGCTGTAGGTGGTGCAGGAATATCTGCCTCCTGTCTTTGTGCACCCTGAGAACCTGATCCAGTAGATGTGCTGAGAATGGTGGGGATAAATGCTAGGACATCCTTGAGAGGAACCCCGACGATGATCTATATATCCTAATATGTGCAAAGTAGATCATTGGATAAATATGCGCACGTATGACGAAACAGGTCCATATCTGATATAGCTACAACGTCAAAGGGAGATGGTATACCTACTATATGGTATGGATCATCAGTAGAGGATGCAGCCTGTGTAGGTGGAGGAATGCCAAAATGGAAATGCAACATGTATCTCCCTAAACGATCAGATGACATCTCATGAACCTGTGTCACAATACTCGTGATACTAGAAAATACATCTGTCCTCATATTATGATCAGGTACAGTTTGTCTTGTAGCTACCATTTCCAAAAATTTTGGTACGACCAAAAGGTTTGGACCCACCCTTGCCCGCTTAGCGGGCACTAGGGCATTAGGACCTCTAAATTTATCTGATAGTCTCCCCATCCCCTGCCCAGCATAACCGGGAAAATCTGTGTAATCAACATCATGATGTAAATGAAATTCTGCAAACAATTATTTGTAGAAATATAGTGGAAGCTCATCCTTTTGGGGCCACCTATGATGAGCAGCGAACCATTAAGGATATATAAATGGTCCAACAAGGTCATCCTCACACCGTGTATTCATATAGCCTTTGACCTGCTTTTTGTCTCAGTAAAAAGGAAACATGGTCTTCACCATAGCGGTGGAGACCTCTGAATCAATCTGTCTATACTTCACTGCGCCAGTAACATTGCGGGAGAGAGAAGTATAGAATGTATCAATAGATATACTATCATAAGGGTTGTATGATTGAACTATGTCAATCATACAAACTAGGTCCTCTCTAATGACCTTCACCCTATCCCTATTAGGGAGGGTGGTAGATGTGTGGATACCATGATCAAGAACCTCAATAGCTTGTGTCAATCAAGCTATGCTGCTAGCAAATAAATCCTCCCTTCCCTCTCTAGAATCTTTCGATCTATGAGAAGATTAGGAACTACAACCCCCCTGTACACTGGCATCTCCAGTATCTACAGGCGATATCCCTCTACCTGATGCCATGTGATATAAAAAATAGATGTATATATGCTTGAAAGTATAAAGAAGAATATATGTCTAGATCAAGCTGCACATGTACATGGTCCAATTCTAATTTAATTATATATTTTTAAACACATGTACATTACAAATAAATAAATAAACTAAAAAACACTTGAATGCATATACATTTGAAAGAAAAATGATTTAAAATCATATATATACATACATGTGCATATATTTTTTAACGAAAAGAGGTTTTGAGCTATGGATCAATTTTGTCTGTAGGTTTACAACTAACCTAGTTGAATGTAAAATAATGTTTCATGTTTAGGTTTAGGGATCAACTTGGTTTATTTATCAATTAGGTTTAGGATTAATTTGTTTGTGGTTAGCCCATTCATGTTGGTTTCTAGCACGTTCTAGTGAAGGTCAGGGTTCATGTGCTCTTTGAACATGTTAGGGTTTAAGTTTATGGTGAGGGTTCATATATGATTATTTAGTGTTAGGGTTTATGTTGGTTAACATGTTCCAGTTTCACGTTAGTTTCTAGCTAATGCCATGTCACGTGATAGATAAAATATATTTAAAAACACACTTGATGATGGGGAGGTCACCTTTCTCTTCTAGACTCCTACTCTTTCCTAAAAGTTCTCTAGCCAGACCATTTAGCTCGCCTAGGACTTGTCTACAATTCTGACTAGTCTCTTCTCAATCCCAAACACAGAAACATAAATAAAATACATGAGGGATGCTTCTTGATGGTCACACTCCATAGGATGGATTATAAGAGTCAAAAAGCATCCATGAGACTTGACTGAATTCAAAATACTACTCTACAGAAGTCTGCATGAAATAGAAACACACACAGAAAGCACAGGAAACTGTTCTTTATTGAAAGCTTGAAAATTACAATGCAAACTGAAATCTTCTTCGCTAGTCTACTCAGTCTCTAACTTTGCCAACCTTTGTTACAAATTTCCTTCCTTCATTTTATAACTCGGCCTCTTCTTGACTGTAACCATTTCTAGGTTACCTTCTGTCTACAGATTCTAACTACCTCGGCTCTTCATCTTCCTCCCGTAACTGTCATCAAATCATCATCAGCATGGTTATCTACGTGGACAACATTTTCCTCCGTGGCGTTCTCTCTTTTCTTTTGTCGTATCTGACTTTTCAACTCTTTCTCAGCTCGATCAGATGTTTACCTTACTCTGAATGTTTAATCGCATAGTCGCGAGTCATAACAACTATGCATGCTTTAGTCTGTGACCTTGCGATTCCTTGTCATCGCGCACTCGCAGCACTTACACCTGAGCTACCGTTTTCCCTATGAGTACGCGATGCATGTTTGTCACGCTCTCACACCGCTTTGAGACGAGCTGACGATTACCCTGTGAGTCTGCGATTCCTTATTGTCGCGTGCTCGCATCATTTATACCTGAGCTGCCGATTCCCTTGCGACTGAGCGATGAGCTCTCGTTGCATCCTTGCAGTACTTCTAACCGCGCTACCGATTCCTTTGCAACTGAGCGATGCATTGTTATTGCGCACTCGCTATGCCTTGAATCGAGCTGATGATTTCCCTATGATCACATGATAGACTATTGTCGTTCTCTCGCAATGCTTTGAACTTAACCGCCTGTTGTCCTACGACTTAGCGATACACTATTGTGGCATTCTCGCAGCTATTTTTCGTTGACCGCCAAATTCCTTCCAACTGTGCGATGAGTCATTGTCACCTTGTCGTAGCCGTCTTCCACTAACCACTGATCTACTCGCGAGCTTGCGATACCCTGTCATCGCGTTGTCGCACCGGTTTCAACCTAACTGTCGATAAGCTTTCGACTGTGCAATAAGTCATTGCCGCGTAATTGCAGACTGTTTCATCTATCCGCTGATCATCCTGCGCCTTCGCGATTCACTATTTTATGTTGACCACTGAGAATCTGCGACTTTGTGACAAGCATAATGTAACCGTAACTCCGAAAGTCTTTTTGACTTGCACTCCGCTCTTGTGCTAGGCATGAGGAAACTGTTAAGGTTTAGGAGAATAACAGGAAACTGTTACTAAACAAAACTTCTCTGCTAACTGTGATCTGCTCCCAGACCACCATTGCTAAATAGCTAGGGCTTCGGAGCTAAAACCCTAGGGTGCTCTACACCATACTCCCCCCCTCTGAGAAGGAGAAGTTAAGTTGAATTAGTCGGCAACATTGTCGAACTAATTCCTTGTTTTTTGCAATCTTCTTCGTTCATCCATGTCACTTCTGCTTCTGGTAACCCTAACCATTTGACTAGGTATTCTCTGTATACCCTTCGTCTGGTTGTCTTCTGAACTCGTGAATCCAGGATTTTCTCTGCTTGCAACTTGGACTTATTCTTCATCTGTATATCTTGAACATCTTTTCCTACTTCCATCTTTTGAGTAGTCTTAGGTATCACTGGTCCTCTGTATGGAATCAAATCCTGCACATTAAAAATAGGTGACATTTCCAAATTGTTAGGTAAATAAATTTTATAGGCATTCTACCCATATTTCTCCAATATCTTGCAGGGACCTATTCTCCTCATTTTCATCTTAGTAGGAATCCCCTTCTGTAATATGGCTTTGTTCAGATGTACCATTACCAGATCTCCAATTTGAAATTGAACTTCTCTCCTCCCTTCATCCACCTTCTCTTTTAATCTTTGATTTGCCTCAATCAGATTCTTCTTCACCTGATCATGTATCTCCTTCATAGACTATGCAAATTCATCAGCATATCCACTTATCACTCCCTGTCCTTTTAATTCTCTGAGTTCACAAACTCCACGTGGATGCATCCCATATACAATCTGAAATGGGCTTTTCCCTGTAGTCCTGTTAACACTATCATTATAAGCAAATTCT
>MU226735.1:800170-836039 GCA_018584345.1 Thuja plicata
AAGTTCAGGAATGTCAGTTCTGCAATTAATTTCATGTGCCATGAAACGTTCAAAAACCTAGCCGTAGTTTCTCGAGGTGATAGGAAATTGAATTTAAATCTTTTAAAATTTTGGCGCCATCATCAAATGGTTAAGACAGCTAACATGGCACTTTGTGATTCGCCTTCTTTCATACATCTCAGCTACCTTTTGTACACAGTAATCAAAAATCCTCATATCTGATTGGCTGTCGGCTTGATACTCTCTGTCACGTCATCCACTTGGCGCCGCTTTACAGATTCTGTTATCAGGCGACCTTGCGACCTCATAAAGTCTCTTTGTCGCGAATGTTTCTCCTTAAACATGGTCTGATCATCAGATTTGGTGACAACGGCCTTTCTTTACCTCAGCTTAACCCAATTCTTCTAGCGATCAGGCGACTGTGTGAAAATCTTAGTCCCGGGGAGTTAACTTTAACTCATCATTTATCTCCAGACTACGCGACAAGCCTCTTACCCTTTAACATGATCTCTTTGGTCGCTTAGTCGGGAGATCCACTTAACTTAATCTTTTACTGAAAGCACGTGCCCTTTCCTATTTTTAGCGACCTCGCGACATACCTTAATCGCTTAGTCGGGGGTACTTTTTACCTGGGGCACTTTTATCATGAGACAACGCGACCACCGTCAGATCCTTTCATCTGTTCGTCGAACAGCTGTCTTTTAATCGCGTTACCAATTCACATACCCTTAAAATATCACGAGACTTCACGACTGAGGGTATAATGACTTAAGTCTCCTTATCGCTTGATCCTTTTCTTTCATCAAGCGATCACACGACAACCAATAGCATTCTGACAGATGTCATCTAGTACTACGTCCACTTTATGCATTCTGGAAGTCTGACTCATTACTTCTGTTCTGGCGACATCCTGACTGAGGGAAATCACATAACATGTAACAGTTAGTCGCATGGTCATGACTATTATCTCTTAACCATCTTTTTATCACCAGACCACGCGACTGAAGGGTAGCCTTAACTGTTAGAATGTCCTGGTCCAGCGATCACGCGACATGAAGGAGGCGCAAGGTCGGGAGACATTTCATTGACTTGCCTTTTCTTCATGCGATCACCCGACTGAGGTGGGTCCCTTTCATTCTTAAAGCTTCATCACACAAAGATCAAGTGATAACCCGACCAAAGGAAAATCGCTAAGTCTCGATACACTTAGAGAATATTCTATTTTTTCACGAGACTAAGCGACACAAGGCAAAAGCGAAGTCGGGATACGTTTTGGCATATTCATTCTGATTCACGCGATCAAGCGACCTGACTTAACTTGATATATAGCACATGCCTTAGTAACTTAAAAAAGGTAATGAAGGAAAAGAAGACATGGCTAAGAGTTTAAAATGCATCGTTTAACATTATGCCTTAGGGTTTTTGCAGGGTTTTAACAAGATTTTGACAAGGAAAAGGCATGAAAACCTGCAAATTTTCAGAGAGGAGAGCAAGGAACAGGGCAAAACAACAAAAACACGAAATACAACCAATAGGGTTAGGGTTAGGTCAAAAGATGTGTATAAATAATAAGTCCAACCTCATTCCAAGGGTCGGTGAAATTGATGATTTTGCAATCCACAGTTAATGGAAAAATAGTTTTCTCATTCCCTAGTGGCAGAGCTCAATGCTCCATTGTTTTAAGTTCAGTAGTTAAATGCTCCCTGGGAGTTACCATTGTACCATGCTCCAACGCTTGCTGGAAAGATGTTAATAAAGAAGGAAGGGTTCTCTCAATGATGTTGTTGGCACTTTGTCTTCTGGGTTAATGGTATTTTATGCTTTGTGTTCTTCATTTCCTTTTCTCTAATGCTTAAAGTAGATTAACGACCTCCTTTCTTTTGCTACTAATGAAATATGAACTGATGGTTGTATGTTTCTTCGGTATTTAGTGTAGTGTGTTAGATCATTGTTGATGTTTTGAATGTTTAGCATAACTATAGGTAGATGAAATCCTTCTAAATCTGCAAGATCTTTTTTTAAGTTTATTTGTTAAGTAAAAGCATGCTTGGAGAAAACCCCACTCACCTGAATCCCCAGAGTTGATGAGTTAAAGGTAACCAGCTATCCCCCTCAAAAAATAGTCACATCTCCCAACCAAGCCCCACACTGTCAAGACCTGACTCTCATGTGCTTGGAGGCTCGAGGAATCTCATTTCCCCAAACAACCTTTACAGGTAAAGTTGGCCGGTACCTGGTGACAACTTACCTCTGTTAGCAGATCTGGTCACAAAGTCCCATCAACAGAAACTGGCACTAGGAGGGCATGAACTCATCCCCCTCTCAGGATTCAGATTTTACACCACCTAAGGGTTCCCCAAGCCATAGTTTTAGGAGTCAAACCTTCAGTGGGATTGGGTCTTTCTCCCTAGTGAAATTTGAAAGTCCTTAGATCAGCCCCCAATCCTGGAAGGTTTGTTGAACTCGAGCCCCCTGCTCGAAAGAAATAGACCCCAAAAGTCAAACCAGCCACCATTGTTTGGGGATCAAGCGTACCACATAATACCCAAGCCCCCTAGATAATCCCAGGGATTAACACTTAATCTAATCAAAGTCCAACTCCCCCAATGGCTGCTTATTTTGGAAATATTAGGTCCGCAATGGGAACTTTTCTGGGTGCAGCCAATGATTTACCCCCACATCCCAAAAAGATTTGTCCCCAATATGAGCACCTAGGCTCATGAGCCACAGAAGAGCATCTACAGGCATACAAAGATGCCATGAACCGACACCGGATCCAACATCAAGATGTTGTGACCCAGATGTTCCCTTTGTCCCTGGGATAGAATGAATTGAACTAGTACCTCAATCTTCCTGCCAACTCCATCAACAGTTGGGAGGACATGGAAGACGCCTTGCTGGCTACCTTCCGTGTACACGTGGATCTAGCTTGGTCCCAAAACAAATTTATTTCCATCAGGAAGGAACCAAATGAACCCCTCGCAACATTCAATCACCGGTTCCAACATGCCCTAAAGTGGTGCACGGGTCCCTTCATCCCATCCACGAAAGTGACCATACAGAATTATCTCAATGCAATGGATCCCTTTGTTGCCACTCTCCTTTGGAGAACTACCATCCCAGGCGACCGGGATACTTTGGAAAAAGTCTACAACCTAGCCTTAGAGCTATCCTGCGGCCTCAACAAATCCCCGGTGGAACTCCTTACACTAGGGGATATAACCCCAATCTAGCAATGGGTGCCCCTATGATGGCCATGACTCCCCTACCACCATCGATAGACTAGCAGGCCTGATACGTATATCCATTACAGACTCAGACAATATCAGGTCTGGAATCCTTCCCTTGGAACCAACAACTGCAGACACAACAACCGCAGACACAACCGCCCGGAGTGCCTTTCTTCCAGTCATCCACGGTTGGAGAATTGCCACCCTCGACTCCGGTGAGAACTGCTACCTTCTCAGGAAACCAACAATAGCCGTCACACTATGACGCAAACACTTAGTTGATGATTGAGGTTGAATCCCTCTGGTGAATGCTGTCTACCCTGACTATGGACATGGGTCAACTGAAGGTGGGGTCCTATGCACCCCAGAATTCCAATTCCAAGAGAGGGAATATTTTCTCTCTGGCCAACAAAACAACAATGTCAAGGAAAGAAATTTCAACAATGGGCCTCAGCCCAACCAACAACAATGGAACAACAACGCAAACACTGGAGGTCCACCTCCGAACCAAAATGCCAATTAGAATGGCACTGGACCATCCCATTTCACACCAGTTGCAGACTTTCAGCCTATGACCAAGTGGTGTAGATTGCACGACACAGGCTCCCAAAATGAGGTAAACTGTGCCACGCTGGAGAAGGTCATCATGGTTTCCCAGCTAGATAGATAACAAGCATCTAATCCTACTCCCCTAGAACCTCCTATGCAAAAGCCAACTCATGGTGCATTCACCTGTGAGACCGTCTTCTTTAGATCCACCGGAGAAGATGAAGAAGAATCCAAACTGCAAGGATTCTTTGATGAGTCAATTCTGGCCTTTGAGGCCAATGCCTTCACCAACCCACGGGTTCCTTACAACACTCAGAGCCAGGCTGGTAAAGGACCAGTTTACAATCCAACACCTCCTACACACACTCCTCCCCGAGACAATACAACTAATTTTCCTGTCCCTCTAAAAGGTTCTAGCTCTAACCAAGCAAAGGACCCGATCGAGGGAAGCCACCAATTCTTGGGAGGAAGGTTTGACATCATGAAGGAGTTAGAAAAAACCACCACCTCCATGACCTTGATGGAGGTTTTTCTAAACTATCCCAAGTAGAAGAAGTCTCTTTTGAAACTCTTTGGAAACCCGAAAGCTGTCATTCGCCCACCCAAGACTGTCTCTTTTCAGGATGCCAATGCGGCTGTCTTTTGGGGAAATAATGAAGATCCTCCATTCCTACTAGGCCTAAACATATAAGGAAAAAACATACACAATGGCCTAGTAGATTTCAGAGCTTTGGGCAACATCATGCCCTTATCCATATGCCAGAAGCTTAGATTCTGACCCACCCCATCTAATGGTGCAGTAATCCAGTTGGATAAAATTGCTGTGAAAATGGTGGGTGAATTGAAGAATGTCTAGATATAGCTCATCCAGGACCCCAGAATGGCTAACATAATTTATATTCAAGTGGTGGACATCCCAGAGACTTATGGGATGTTATTAAGTCAGAATTCATCTAAGTCCCTGAACGGATACTTTTCAACCAACTTCTCCCACTTATGGCTCCCTTGGGAAGGAGAATCAAACAAGATTTGGGTTGAAAGTGAGCCTTGGATGAAATAGTTTCTCACAAAATTTAGGAGGGTTAATAAGGTCTCATTCTCTGAGACTTCCTCAGGGGTGTACCAACCCCTTGAAATCTTAACATTCAATTTCACACCTGGGGAAGATCCCATAATTCTACAGAGAACCCAAGACCTAGAAGAAAAATTGAGGGTTGAGGTTAATTCTCAAGGTGCTACAGCAACCCCCGCCACACTCTTGTCTGGCACTTGGTGCCGGGTACACTATCAGAAACATTCATAACTAGAGTGTGAGATTTATCTTTTTGTCGCTACCTAACACATTAATGCCTTCCAGAACAAAGAACATACAGTTGATTCCCTGGAGCCTAGTATTCCTACTGGAAGAATTTCTTCATTGCCATCTCTCCAGGGATCTCAATCCCAAACCTCTCCGAAGGAAAACCTCACCCATGCACCATTAGCGCGGGAGGAAACTCCCAATTCTCCCAAAAAAAATCCAAAGACTACTCCATCTCCCCAGCTCCAAATGACAAGTGATGATTTGAGGACCCTTAAGTTTGATGGGTCCTGATCCAAAAAGGGTTGTGGGGCCGGAGTAGAATTAATTAACCCATGAGGGAAATCCTTCATCGCATCCTACAGGCTACAGTTCAACTGCACAAACAACATAATGGAGTATGAGGCCCTAGTCCTCGGACTCCTATTTGCATTAAGGAAAGGAATCACTCACCTTCGGGCCCTGGGTGATTCAGAGTTGATTGTCAAACAAGTCTAGAGTTAATACACGTGTCATGATAAGAGACTGGCTGCATACCGCAATTGAGCATGGAGCCTTATTGAATATTTAAATGCCTTCGGCATTGATCTCATTCCCTGATGATGGGATTATGTCCCAGATGCCCTTGCTATTTCTGCCAGAACACTTGAGCCCATGGCTGGCTCACGACTCTGGAGATTTTCTGTGAGATGATCCCCACCCCGTCCATTTCAGATAATGTCACCCACTTTTAGGTTTTTGAGGACGATCAACATATCCTAGGCTTCATGGCCAATGTTGGTGTCTTTGAGGACCAGATAGTGGAGGTACAAGACCACAATGACACTGGGGAAGGTGATGAAGATGATGGGATCATAGACCTACCCACCAACACCATCCCGAAGGGGATGGTTGCGCTTGAACAAATCTTTGAATCAGACCCTTGGGGCAAAGAAAAGATATCATCCTCTTGTGAGGGAGGAAAATTTGAGAAAGTGAACATCGGCCAGCCTGGTGAAAAAAAGATGATACACAGTGGTACCTCCTACTCCCCTGAGGAGAAGGAGAAGATTCTCATGGTTCTCTAAGAATACATAGATGTGATCGCGTGGGGGTATGAGGATTTGAAGATGTATGACACATCCATTATGACTCATACCATTCTGCTAAAACCCAATGCTAAGACTTTTCGGCAAAAGAAATGACCAGTCAACCCACTGATCGAGCCTCTGATTCATCAGGAGGTGGAAAAACTATTGTCAGCCTAGATAATCTTTCTAATCTGGCATACTACATGGGTTGCCAATTTGGTCCCTGTTAGAATGAAGAGTGGTGAAATTTGCCTTTGCGTGGATTTTTGAAATTTGAATAGAGCCTCCAAGAAAGATAACCACCCTCTCCCCTCATTAGATGAGGTGCTACAGATAGTGAACAAATCCCAAATGATGTCTTTTTAAGATAGATACTCCGGCTACAGCCAAATTATGGTTAAGTTTGAAGATAGAGATAAAACGATGTTTACCACCAAGTGGAGAACATTTTCATATCAGAGAATTCCCTTTGGCTTGATTAACACAGGGGCCACATTTCAGAAGGCCATGGACATTGCATTTGAGGGCCTTGTGAACCGGTGCATAATCATCTACATGGATGATTTGACCATCTTTTCTTGGGATAGGCGTGATCATTCTGCCCACCTCTCCCAAATCTATGAGAGATGTTGTTGGTACAAAATATCCCTCAACCCCAAGAAGTGCATATTTGGGGTCACTGAAGGGAAGCTACTTGGACATATTGTCTCTAAGAAGGGTATATCCATTGACCTTGAGAGAGTTGAAGCGTTGCTAAACCTACAAATGCCTGGCAGCAAGAAAGAGATGCAATCCTTCTTCAAAAAGATCAACTTTGTCCAGCGGTTCATCACTGGATTCACCGAAATCGTGAAGCCACTCAACGAGATGATGAAGAAAGACACCAAAATTGAGTGGAGTCCTAAAGAAAAGTGGGTTTTTTCCCAGATTAAATAGATAATAACAGAGGCACCGGTCCTGGCTAGTCCAGACTACTCCCTCCCATTTTACATTTACTCATTTGCTTCGCCACATTCTGCCACGGCGGTATTGACCCAAAAGGTCGAAGGGGAAGAACGACCAATAGATTTTATGAGCTCCCCCTTTAAGAATGTTGAAGTCTGGTATTCATCATTGGAAAAGCAAGCCTTTGCTCTTGTTCGTGCCGTGAAGAAATTCTGGCATTACATTCTCTGGAGCAAGGTGCATGCTATCATCCCGGACCAGGTTGTAAAATCTCTGCTAATGCAGAGTGAATAGGGTGAAAGACGGGGGAAATGGATGGCCATCCTCCAAGAATATGACTTAGAAATGCAACCCATGAAGATATTCCAAGGCCAGGAACTAAGCCGAGTGATGGCAGAAGAGACTCCCCGCATGGAATGTCAAACATACACAATGGAGTCTATCACTCGAGACCCGTCGTACACAGATCTGGTGTACTTATTGTTAAATAAAAAATGCCTGGAGGGGTTTCCTCACAACAAATTTTTCACCCTGCAGATGAAAAGTGCCCACTTCATGATCAAAAACTCCACGCTTTACTGCAAGAATTATGAGGGAGTGTACCTTTGGTGCATCAACAGGGACCAAGCTGCAAAAATAATTAAAGAATTTCACAGGAAGTTTGGGACCAGGCATGGTGCAGATGATGCCACCACCCATTAGATCCTTTGGACTGAATACTATTGGCCCTACATATTCAAAGATGTCTACACTCACATCTGAAAGTGCCATACTTGTCAATCGTGGCACATCATGAGCGTAACCCGACTATGCCTTTGCAGCCAATTTTCAAAGCTAGACCTTTTTCCCAATCGACATTTGAATTTATCATGGAAATCAACCCCAACTCATCTACCAACCACCGATACATCCTAACTACAACCGATTACTGCACCCGATGGTCTGAAGCCATACCTTGCAAGAATAACACGACAGACGTGGTTATCAAATTCCTAGAAGAAAACATCGTCATGAGATTCAGAATGCCCTTCGCTATAGTATGTGATAATGGTCCAGCATTTTCTTTGGCACAATTACTTGAATGAACCTACAACTGAAAGATCACTCTGAAGTTCTCCATCAACTATTACCCCCAGGGGAATGGTGTTGTTGAATTAACAAACAAAAATTTGCTTGAAGTGATCAAACACCTGTTAGAACAGAATCCTTGGGATTGGCACCAAAAGCTGAGATTCACCCTCTAGGTAGATCGCATTCGAATTAAGGTCACCTTAGGAACATTCCCATTCAATCTGGTTTATGGCTAGAACCCAGTGTTCCCAATTAACTTACAGATCCCAGTTTTGCAGTTCATGCAAGAATTCGGCAATCGGGATAATATAGTGGAGGTTTGACTCTTGAATCTGGTGCGGATGGAGGAACAACAAGACACAACCCTTGAACATTTCACATGTCACCAAGTAGTTGTAAAATAATGGTTTGACTGAAGAGCCCAATATAAGGCCTTTCAAATTTTGGACTTGGTCCTTTTGTGGGATAAAGCCCGGGAAAAGAAAGGAAAGCACACCAAGTTCCAACAGCTCTGGCTCAGACCCTACTTGATCTCAGAGATCTGCAGGGAAAATACCTATCGCCTTAATACCATGACTGGAGAACCCATCCCATTTCCCATCAATGGATAGTTTCTCAAACATTACTTTGAATAAGGCAGATTTGCCCAGAGTTGTATTATATGTAAGTCTTCTTGCTTGTAAATATTTCCTTCCCGGTGTCCCTGTTTGGGGTGCTTTGCTTTGTAAATAGATTTTCTGGCCGTGCTCTGGGACCACCCCTTTTATTCTATTTTCTTAGCCTTTGTTTCTTTCATTTTCTTTTCCGGGTTGCCAGTGTTTTGCTCCCCTTTTGTAGGCTGGTATGCTTTGCATAACATCTAGTCTCCAGGAGAATACCTTTGGCATGCCAGTGAACTTAGAATCTATAGTTAGTAGGGTGGAATTGGTCCAGTCTCCAGAGTTATTTTTTGCAAGTTTGGTGGCAAATTATGACTAGTCTTCATCAGATTTATCTCCAGAAGTCCAGTAGTCAATTAAATCAAAATTAAGGGGACAAGTAATCAGACCCACCGAGAGTTGAACAGTCACACTAGTAAGTTGACCCAAGTTTGAAATTTTAAAGATTCTTTCTAGGTCTAGAGTTTTCCTTCCCCATTCATAAAATTAAGATGGGTGAAGTGGTGAAAGAAGTATCGCCATTGAATTTAGCTAAGATTAAGCTTAATGGTGAAAGGAGTACCGCCCTTCCACCCAGAGGGAAAAAAATGGGATAAGACTTCGGTATCCGGAAGAAATGAGAGAAACTGATGACTTTGGGTTTAATATACTTAGTGCCCCTTCTCTACTTCTCCCAGAGGTCATCGAATTGATTTCTTTCCAAAACACACACTTTGCAACTGATGAAAGGATCATGGATTAAATTATGTATGGCCAAATTTTCTCAGACATTTCCCACCTTGCAAGAAAGATGCTTCGAGTAACAATTGGTTCATGGTCTACAAAACTAGAGATCCTAGAGTCCTCAAACGCGTTAAGGCATTCATCCCAGATAGTCACCATTTGTTATGCCCTGCATACCCGTCCCTACATTTTGTGTGCAAAATGTTGGGTCCCCCCTTCTTTTTTCACTCTTGGTCCTTGCCTTGTTTTATTTGCCTTTGTTTCTTTTGTTTTCTTCTCCTGGTTTTATTTCCCGCGGTGTTTGTTTGTTTTGTTTTGGTCATTTGTGTCTCTGGGACTCAGTCCTGAAGTTGGTTGTTTCCTTTCCAGAAGCTGGATTCTGGACCCTGGGATTCTCTGCCATGATGTCTTCTTCTCGTAAGAAGACATGGTTGTTTGGAATCCCCAGGCCCGGAGTCTGGAGGTTCGCCTATTCTGAAGTTTGCAGAGAGAAGGTAACTTGCTTTTTTCCTTGGGTATAAATAAGATTTACCAGTCATTTTCACAGTTACCGCGATTAAAAACACTTAGAGTTTTCAAAGCGATTCATTGGCAATTTGAATGTGAATTGAGTGCAAGTTCCTCTGAGCTTAGTGGGTAACGATGAATCAATCTTCGGTAGTTATTCTTGGCATTAGAGGTCAAAGCTGTTGCAGAGTAGTCCTAGTGCTTCTTCTCTTTGTCATTCTTCAGATTCCAGGTTGGTGTTTCTAGTTCTTGCCTTCGCTCTCTATTTTTGTTGTGTGGGTTTGTTTTGTTTTCATTTCTGTTTGTTTCGGCTTCACTTTGTTTTGTTTTGTTTCTATCTTTGCGTTTCTCACTATTTGTTCTGCCACCCATTGGTGGGTCGGCTCTACTAGAGTGTTGTTCGCCCTTTGTGCAGATGTAGGATAATGTATATGTCTGTACATTCTGGTTTTGTTTTGGGGTAGTTGCTCTGCGTTCCATTTTTGTTGTATATTGTTGTAGATGATGTATATTTTCTGTATCTTGTGTGTATACACTTTGGCCCTCCTATACTTTTTATGTATATTATGTATATATGTACTATGTATATCCCTTAGAGCTTGTGAGTTCTTTGCACTCTATCATGTATTTTTGCCTCACGAGATAGAGCTCGACGAGACAAGGTCGCCATGGTTCAAAATTGGCACCTTGCTGGTTCGAACCATGGTAGCTTTCTCTCTCCTTTGTCTTGTTGCATTAATGGCGGGATTAATTTCCCATGTATGGCATTAAAAATTCGTCCAATCTGGCATTCAATTTTTCCCCATGTCGGCCCACTTGTCCTAATCAATGCCATAACTGTCTTTATGTTGCCTACCATTTTTCCACGTGCCAGCACATGTCAACCAGAGTACGGCTTGTTGCCAGTCACATCGGCAACAGCTAGTTCATCCAGACTCTAGACTCCCAGTGGTACCTTGTCTCCTACTTTTCCTTGTCACCATGTCTACACACTCTGGAATGCTTAAGCCATGTTCATTTTTAGATACTCTAGAACTTTTGATGTAGGTCCTAACGTTTTCTTGACAGGTGCAGGCTGGTGGAGAATCTCCTAGAGTTTTAATTCATATTTATATGTGTCCTGACAGTTTTTTGATCTTGCAAGGGGTTGATAAGTTAATTCAAAATGTCTGACAATTTTGCACCTCCTGATAGCCTGGAAATACCAACTACCTCCACCCGGGCAGCCACAAAATCAAAGATTGAAAGGATGTTGGCAAAGTTGCCTCTGACCTCTAAGTATCCAAAGGATGGATGTGTTGCGGGGTCCAAGATAGACTCCAAAGTTTGTGAAATAACAGATCTGGACCTCAAGAGTTGGGCCCAATTACAGGGTCTTATCCAGACCACTTACAGGTTAAAGGAACAGGGGGATAAGATAGCCACTTACCTAGCTGCCTCCAACATTATCAAGGCTGCAAACTTTCTATGCGCGGTGCAAGCACCTGAGCTTAAAAGGTAGCTGGCGGTATTGTATAATCTGGCCACTCACTCAGTCTTGCTTCCAGATCCCCGACCGCTGCAATATCCCACTACAATCATCACATTGGACGCCCCCACCTTTGCTTTCAGGTTGGGAATTCCATAATTCAAAGGGTCTGCGGTAATCACTAGGGCTAGCTCACTAAAGGAATTCGGTGAGGCTGAGACCATTTCCTGGAAACACCTCAATAATCATTGGTTAAAGTCTCCAAAGCGAGACTGCAAGAGGATGAAGTTGGAAATTCCCTGTGGGGATTTCAAGGAGCCCATTCAAGCGGGCATAATATTTCTGTGCAAAATCTTCAGATGGCCCCATGCCCAGGAATTTTTAGTGTGGATGTATTACTTCTTATATTGCATAACAACGCACAACAGGACTTTCAACTGGGTGGCATTTATATTGAATCATGTAGATACACAAATGAAGACCGTCGCCCAGAATTCACAATTCTATATGACTTCATATGTGCTCTGGGTATTGGCACAACAAAGGATAGCTTTTTAAGGCTGAGGAATAGTTGGAGAGCTCGGGAACGGTCTGGGACAGGTTACACCTTGGGACCATTATCCCCAATTGCAGTGGGAGCTAAGATTCCAGAATTTATGTCGGGTAAACAACGCCTTCATTTACCACAACATTCTCACACTTACCTGAGATTCTGGATACCAACTATCACAGGCGGCAATGACACTGGTCAATTCTTATGGCCAATATTTTATTCAATTTAGGCAACATACATACATTAGGGTGACAGGCTTCAACGGGAAGCCCTACCTCCTTCCCCAGTATTGTGGGGATAGGATTATTCTTTTGGAATTTTACAGGCAGATGATGGATCTGCATGCCTTCTTCACATTGAAGAAGGTTGTCAATGTCCCATTCCCCTTTTCTTACAGGGATTACACATGCAGCCTCGCTACGGCAAGAGGCAGATAATGAGTTAAAAGGATTGGGGCTGGTTGAATTCAACCACGCCCAGGAGAATTATGATCATCCCTAGGGCATCCCCCCTGCATGAAAAAGACATTGAAGATTTCTTGGCAGATTGCCAGGATAGCTTTGATCTCAGGGCTCGACAACATACAAGAATGAGCAAAGGGCTCATGAAGAAGCTAGAACTTCAAACTTTCCCGAAGGGTTTCAACGATGGTGGGCCGCTGTAAGATCCAGTGTACAAGGGACAGGGGTTAGATAAATTAGGCCTCCCTCCAGTGGATTGGGCCACTCTAGAGAATTTGATGATTGATGGGGTATGCCACCCCATCTTGGAAGCAAGTCACAAGTATTTTGCCCGCATGTGCCCCAAAAGCACCCACAAGAAGCAGCGGTCAAGAAGACCATCCCTTCTTCAGTCGGCGCCGAACGTTCTTTGTCCACCACGTCTGCTAAAGCAAGTGTGAGAAAAGGAAAATAAAAAGAGGGAGTCCTAGTGCCCAAGGCATCCCCTCAGATTCCCACACTTCTAATGGCGAAGCTACATGATCAGATAGAGGCAAAAAAATTGGCCAGTCAACAAATCAACATGCAGGTGGCTGTCGGTCTCCCAATCATCCCAATGGCATCTGTTCACTCAACGGGACCCCCTTCATTTGTAGCAATGATGAATATGCATACTTTTGCTGAGGCATAGTCTTCCAGTATTCTGGACCCAGGGGCTTCTCTTATAAGGAAAAAGAAAATAGTTGCAACCCCCGCACCAAGCGCTGCCCTTGGTATGCCTGAGAGGCCCACGGTGGATGTAAGTTTGGATTCTCCCAAAATTAAGGATATCTCAGACTCCTCTCCGCTGCATGATGATTTTTATGACACCTTCTCGACGGAGGAGCTCCTAGAGATCCGGCAGGGCATCAATACTGTAGTGAAAGAAATCGAGGCTCAAGAGGAAGAGGCCCTGCGGAAGAAGAACTCCTCATGGAAAAGGACATATCAGAGAAAGAGGCTTGGGAGGAAAATACTGAGCTTAAACAGGAAGAACTACAGGTCTAGAAGACCGTGGATTTGCCAAGGCAGCCTATGGATGAGCCCCTGATGGAAGGAGAACTCAGACCCCAGGGAACAACCATACTGCCGACCATCACACTCCAGGTGCCTTTGGAGACCTTGGGTGATCAAGTGCCCCAAAGCACTTTTGGTGAGGTTGTCATAGCTGTCGCCTTGCTAAACATTGGCCAGCGACCTCACCCACCTCCAGAGGATGTCGCAATGGAGGAGGAGAATGTTGAAGTAGATGAGGCCAGTAAGGCCCAAGAATAGCAGCAAATAATGGACCAAGAGGTCCCGGAAGAGGAAAAGGAAGAGACTGCTGATACCACCAGGGAAGATGAAGTCCTTGAGAATATGGAAGCAGAGACTAGGGAAAAGATCCTAGATGATTTTACAGAGGATGCCAGCACTGCGGAAAATATAGAAGGTTCTAGAGAACATGAAATAAGAAGAGAACAAGAGCAAAAGGAACTGGAACAGGAGCAGGGAAAAGAGCCCGAAGAAAATGTAAACTTGGGGAATGCATCGCCGGATTCAGAAATGGATCCCAATGAACAGGTATTGGCAGAAAGGCCACCCCAACTGCCCCAATGGCTGGTAGAAACCAAAAAAGGAAAGCTCTGATGGCGACTACGGGTGCTCCTCTATCACTGGCTGAAATGATGGCCGAAAATGCCGAGACAAAGAAGCCCAAAAGTGCACAGGTGGTCCATACTCTCTGGACCAACCCAGCAGGAAGCACCGTTGTGGTCATCGCAACACCCGTGGCAAATATAGATGCAACGGCCGCAAGGCCTAAAGACTATAATATAACAAAGGTCGAGCTGGGGAAAACTAGAGACAAGCAAGGGGAATTGAACTTGCTAATAGAGGCTGCCAAGGCTATAGAGGCCCGGTATGCCAAACATGGCCAGAAGTTGCAAGAAGAAAGAGAGACAAACACCAATCTCCTCGCGCTTCTGGCAGAATTAACACAACCTTTGGCCAAAGTTCACCCCGGAACCCCTTCTTCCGGATTGCCACTTGCACAGGGCGACGTGGACTCACTGCGCATGATGAAGAAAAAGGTGCAAGCATTTCTATGTCAGCTTCATCTATAGCTGAGTCATCTATATCCTTTTTTGTTCTAACCCATTTCCTCCTTTTGGTCTGTTTCTCCTTTGGCGAGACCGGCTTTCTCTTGTAGGTTCTCACTTTACCTTTCTTTAGTGGTGAAGGAGTTGGTTCCTTTGTAGTTTCGCTTCTTGTTCTTGAAGGAGTTGTTATTCTTTCTTTCTTAGGTGGAGGTGGAGGTGGAGAATCTAACTGTGTACCCTCTGAATCATTATTTTTTATATCTTCACCAATAGGTGTCTGGCCCTCAATTTGTTCCTCCTTACCTTATGTTTACTCTTCACCTTCTTCAATAACTTCAAATTTCTTGGTTAAGTTTTTAATGATTCTGTTCTTCTTGTTTATAATTTTCTTGACAACAAGATTTGTCTTGATCTTTGGTTTGGCTTCTTCATAAGTGCCACATCTTGCTTTCTTTTTGTCCACTGGTTCATTCAATAGTGCCTTGATGCACTTAGTAGCTTGTCCTATTTTGATCTCATATTCTAAATGTGATAGCCAGGACTTCCTAGGTACTACTGGTTTGATATAGGTAAAATCAGTATCTACCATAAAATATATGTCCTCTTTGTGTTCTTCTATCAAAATCTTAGGTATTCTAGTTCTAGCTTGCATCTTTTCCTTAATACCTTTGAATTATTCATTCATTAGGTTATCAAAATCTATTCCTAATGACTCTATATGCTCACATATTTGTATGGTTACAGGTTTGCTTATGTCCCATACTACTTTGCCTATGGAAGGAAAGTATTCTTTAAAGTAAAAGAATATGCACATAATGAGGGAACCAAACTTACAAGTGTTTGTCCTTGAAGATCTTATGGTGTTCATGTTCTCCTCAAGCTGATTCAACAAAATATCTGCAAGATCCATCTTCTTTCCTAGTTTTATGATATTGTAAGTTGTGCTCATAGCATTGCTTGCTATGTTGTTCATTCTGCTAGCCTGAAATATTTTGTATCCTACCACACATGCACCAAACTTGAGTTCCTCATCGGTGATAGTGTTGACCTTGACACCTCTTTTGTCTGATTTTGCACCAGTTAGCTTTTCCACTTCCTTCAAGGATGGGTGCTTGTGATCTTGTGGCTTGTCAGTTGTGGGATATCCAGTAACCGCATGAATAAAATCTTTTGTTATTTTTTTTGGCTCATTTAGCCATAATGTCTGGTTATGCATTCTACTAAGAACTATCCATATCCATTCAGTTTTAAAAACCCTGGGAAAGTGTAATGAATTCGCGAGACCTTTCACTTCTAGATGCTTGTGCTCTTCTTTTAGGTTTCCAGCTTCATCACATAGTGCCTTATAGGCATTATCTAGGTCCAGATCTCCTAATTCTGAGATCGTGCAATGTATATAGGACCTTACATCCTCTACCAGCAAAAACCTAGGTGGGATTCTGGAGAATGCTCTGGAATCATCAGGTTGTGATGCGATTTCTGGGTGCAACTTGTATTTAGGTTCAACACAAGTGTTCTTGCTGATAAGATTGATCATTTTCTTCTTATCCTCTTTCAATTTTTTAATTCTTGAAGTAGATGCAATTGTATTTGATATTTTAGGGCTTCCCATAAATAAACAATGCGGTCGGTGATTGTAGGTACTTACTAAATCTCTGTGATTGCTCGTGAATCCTTTGAGTTGTGTTAAAATCTTGTTGAGGTAGCACTTTAATCTTCTCTTCAATCACTCTGCTTAGCTCTGCTTGGTTGCTCAAAAATTGCAGGTGCAAAATGAGTTCTTCTGTTGTGCTTTTATAACTTTTGTGCCCTAAGTTGTCATTAATGCCCAACAACTCATCGGTATACAAAGATTGAGTTCGTCGGTTGAGGCATAAATAACATCTTCGATGTAGGCGCAAAGTGTCGAGGTTGCTAGCAGCTTTGGTGACTTCACCGATGATTGTCGGTAAAATGGCGATGACAACTTCTGTCGGCTCAAGGATCACCGATGTCCGTCGGTTTACACTTAGAGACTTGGATTTTGTGTAATGACCGATACATTTCGGTAAGTAATGTCAAATTTTCTATGTGTGTTCACTGATGCTAATTTGTACCCATTAACTGATGGTTGTTTTTCAAATAATATTACAAGTAACAATATAGTGCATTCTTCAATAATGCTAATTTTTCTTTGTGATCAATATGTAATGGAACCGATGCATAATATAACTTGTCATAATGCAGCTCCATACTTACTTGTGCAACTTAGTTGGAAATGGTGATGCCACTAGATCCATTGGATGGGGCGTCATCATTTGCATTGCTTGTTCTAGCACCTTCAGTGTTTGTATCTTTTACCCACATCTTGTTTCTCATCTTCTTGATGTCATCAATGGTGTTTCCATTGGGATAAGTTCTTGTTTTTGTCAGTCGGTCTTTGCAATCTTTTATCACATGTCCAACCTTTATGACAATGTAAACATGCCATGCCTGGATTGAACCATCCTCTTGGTTTTCTAGTCCATTTTCTCATATAGTTGGTAGATATATGACTAAACCTTCCACATGCTGTGCAATTTACCCATGTGTTATAGTCCCAAACATATGAGTTGCAGACTCTTGTCGGTTTGTATCCATTATCAGGTTCTTTTGGTGTCCATACTTTCTTGTTCTTTTTCTAGCATTCCTGATGTGCATGTCCATTTATTTTGCAGGTAGGACAATATTTGTCCATGTAGGTTTCCTTCTTTGGATTTGTCACCTTGGATATGCATTCAAATGCCTTGTGTCCTTTCTTGTGACATTTATAACAATTACCAATGAAAGTAGATTGTGATTGAGTAATAGCTTTCATTTTGTTTCTGCAAATGTTTGTGGTGTGGCTTGGTTTTCCATAGTGATTGCATGACAGCTTCTTGGTTCTTGGAGTTGCATAAACATTCCTTTGATATGATATATTGGACAATTCTCCATTTTTGGTGTACCCTATTCCTGTGTAGTTGTTGACTCTTCTTTGTTCGTCAAGGAAATGATCCATTCTTTTATTGCTATCTTCAACTTTCTTGATTAATTCATTGTGCTGATTCTGAATTTTGACTTCATGCTTTAGCTTCTCATTCTCTTCTCTTAGCTCACCGATGATCTGTATTCTTTCAATGAGTTCAATATTTAATCTATTTGCCTCTTGACTCATAAGAATAATCTGGTTGGTAATCTCATGGTGATGATCAGTAAGTCTTTGAATTTCTGATTCTTTTTTTTGTAGCTTCTCTGTAATTTTCCTCCTATCATCAATAGCCAATGTTCTCTCTGATTCATCTTTTCTTGAATCATTCATGACATCAATCATTTTTACCATCTGGGTCTCTTGACCGATTTGCAACATTTTGATTTGCTCTATTAGATGTAGATTGACTTCTTGTAGACTTGTGATCTCTTCTACTGATTTATCTGATGCTTTGCTTGTAGCGGATTCAACTGAGTTGAAGTAATCTAGGATCTCCTCTTCTTGACAATCTTTTTCATTAAGCCTAGTTTCCATAATCTTTCTTTCATCAAGAAACTTTCTCATTCTTACTCTTGCCTATTTATATTGCTCATAGTAAATCTGAATTTGTAACTGCTCATTCTCAATAGTCTTGTCCAGTCTGTACTTTTCCATTGTGTGGATCTTTTCTCTTAAGTCTTTAATCTTTTCAAGAAAGAGACTTAGCTCTGATACCAATTCTTGGAATTATTGGAATGATGTCCTGAGAGGGGAGGGGTGAATCCGTACCTCTAAAACTTTATATATGGTTGGCCCATTAACCTTTGTGTCATCAGATTTGTATAATCCTATCTATCTGTTTATCTTTCTTTATGTATGTGAAATCATAATATAAGTTCTTTGCATGTGTAAACATTCAAGAAACATACATGAAAGTAAATAACACATTACACAAGATATGATATCGCAGAAAACTCTTGTTAGGAAGTAAAAATTGCGTTGGGGATGTCTACCCACAAATCTCCTCATATTTTGAAACAACTTAGTTCAATGGGGCCCATTGCCTCTCAAGGGGGGGATGATCCAAAGTGTCCAAGGGTATAAAGCTGAGAAAGCAATTCTGATTTTTTTGAAAAAAAAATATAATTTTTTTTTTCTCATAGCCAGCTATTCATTTTGAATTCTTATGGTTGTGGTAACTTTTGGTGTTCTACAACTTGTATATATTCTTACAATTTTGAATAAAATGTGTTTTTTTTGGAATGCATACAACTCTTTCACGATTTTGCAGTTTTATCCCAAAACTGAACATAATATTGCAGGTTTATTTTACATTTGATATTATTGCTTGAATCCTTATCTTGATTTAGACGAGGTTGTAACTATCTTCAAAGGTTGTGACTCTCCCATCATGAAAATATAAATAGGAGGGAAATTTATTTTTTGAAGGCATGGAAGAAGGGATCATCATAAGGAAGGTAATCTTAGTAAGTTCTATTCTAAGATATAAGATAGTTTGGATCTACATAAAGAGAACATATGATTAAGGAAGGATTAATTGAGGAAGAAGAAGGAAGTAACATTTAAAGGGGAAACAATGAGGGAGGATTGTGACCCTTTGGAAGGGTGGTAATTGTGAAAGGGTGTGACCATTTAAAATGACAAGCATGGTGAAGAGGTGTGACCCTTCCTCACAAAAGATATAAACGAGGAAGAAGGATTGATGGGGAATTGTAAACTTATCTCTTCTTTTAATATATACGGATCAATTTTTTATAAGAAGATAATAGGACATTCAATCAATCAGAATAAGAGATAGATATCTAAATATAAGCAACATACGTATACTGATATAATGCAAAATGATTTGGCTGACTATGATTAGTCTCTCATTTGTTAGGAAGTAGAATATTACACATTGCTAATATTTTATATTATATAATACAAGATATATTAGTATACTTTTAGATTTTATCTACCACAACTTTCATCCAAGGCATTCTGAAAAGATCTAAGGCAGTGCATAAGTGATAAATTGAGAAGAGATGAGAAAAATCAAAAAAATTATTTTTCATCATTTTTCTATGTTTTAGTAATTTGCATTTTTAGAGGCCTTCAGATAAAAAAATGGGATCACAACTATCATTTTTTTTCCTTTAACTCAATTCATCAAAGACATCGTGTTAAGGGATCGAAACTAGATCTCTTAAAGACCTTTCCAATAGTGTAAGTGGTTTGTTATTCTGAGCATCGAGTAGAAAGTTATGACCCGCCAAGTTGGGTTCATCAAGTGCCAAATCGCTTCAATTTTCAATTAGTTTGAAAACTCCTCCTCTTCATCCTTTGTCATGATGGGACACATGTTAGTGTAGCGCTTAATCTTAAAGGCATAAGGCATCAATCTTCAAGAAAGCATGTCGACTTGCCACATGTCAACACCACGTATCCTTAGCTCAACTTCAAAAGGAGAAGCTCTAAGGACACCCACCTATGCAACACATGTCCAATCCACGATTACAACATTTAAAAAAGGGGGTGGGGTCCACATCCTTCAAGGAAAATCTCCACAATCTGATGGAGCATCTCAAGGCAAATTTGGCCTCTAAAAAGATGTGTTTCCTTTTCAAATGCATCACTTTTGCAACTACATGAGCCTTTTCAGTCCATAGACACCATTGCAGTTTTAGCAACCCTTTATTGTTAGAGGGATTTTTTTCCTTTATAAGCTCGAGGGAACATTTTAAAGGGTGAAGAGATTTTTCCAAGGGAGTTCTTTGGAGTCTTTTGTTCACCACATTTGGAAGAGAAGAACACTTTAGTTTTTTGGATGATTTTAAGCTCTGTGTCATTGTAGATGAAAATAGTTTGCCTATATTATGTGTTTACCTTTTTGTGGATGATTTTAAGCTCTGTGTCATTTTAGATGAACGTAGCTATCATTTGTTATTTTTGGCTTTCATATTTTCATCATAGATGCCCAAGGTTTTGAATCATATTTTATACTCTTTCAACCATCTATAATGTTTGTGCTCTGGAGTTATAGTATGTTGTTTGGTGAGAAAGATTCTCATAGAATTATTATTTTTGTGAGATAATAAGAACACTTCTTACGGCCTTATCGGGTGCTTCTCATGGAAAGATTTGAATATTTTGCACTATGTCTGTCTGACTTTTGCATATGGTTCTCTTTCTAACAAAGAAGAGTTTGTGTCGTTTCATGACAAATATTTTGGGGTTGTTTGTTATTTGTAATCTTGAAAGGAAATTTAAAGGGTTTTAAAAGCTTTGGCATATCCCCTTTGGTTAGTCATTTTCTATTTTTCCCCTCTTTCCCCTTCCCCAAAGAGAAACACAGTTTCAAGAGATGACTTCCAAAATTTTGAAGGTTGACCCGCATAGAGCATCATGTCCCCCCAATACAGAGATTCCTAACTTCTCTTATTTAGGTGTGGGCCTCTTAGGGATTAACAATACTCATGGCTTGATCTTTAATCACCCGCTATAACCCCTTAAGATGATAGGTTGGTGTTGTGTGGAGACAGATAGACTAAATCCTTACAAGGTAGGTGACTCCCAAGATTGGATATGGACAAGGTCCTAAAGCCTTGAGGGGGCCTACTTGTAGATTAGTGTCAAGCACCCTACGACAAGTAAATCCCCATCCTCCTTAGGGTTGATGTCTAGGAGAGAAGTAAGGAATTGGGGCTCAAGTATGTTAATTGTCAATTGTAATATGAATTGTTTATTGTTTCTTAATTCAATTCGATTAATTAAATACATAGTGATGTATGTTAATCATTGGGAATTGGTAGTTTCCTAGTATGGAACATTACAAAGACTAAGTAAATTTTTATTTCCAAGCACAATCCAAACCCTGGGTTAGAATTTTAGGGTACATCAAGTAAGTCCTAATAGGGGACATTCAATGATGTTTAGTCAAATAACAAAAGAAGAATGTTACAAAGGATTCCTTGAATATAAGGCAACATGAAGTCTCAATATTTCTTTGAAGCATGGATTTGAGAGGTTGCATTCTTTAGTAACTCCTAGAGGATCCTTGGTACACCCTTGGTATCAGGAGGTTTGAGTGTGTTGTCCTTAATTTTTAACTATTATAATTACAAATTTTGAGGCATTTGAGTTGAATTCCATTGATCGAAGTCATCTCCCCTAAAATTTCTATCATCTTAGTTCAGTTAAGTTGAAAATATCAATCTTAACTAGTTTTAGATATAATTCTTCTAATAGATGAGCTAATTGTTTTAGGTCAAGTTAAATGTGCCTATCAAATGATAAAGTCAATAGCCTCTATTTGTCATATTTGAAGGTTCACAATAATCATAAAATAGATTGTTTGAAGATAATGGATGTTTGCCAGATGTGTTGTCTTGTCATATTATAGGGATTTTAGTTGGTGGACATCACAAAGTCAACAATTTATAAACATAATTTGATTTGTTTGTATAGTTTAAAAAATTCAAAACTCTAACAAACAATCGTCCTTGTCATGTACTTAGACACTTTACACATGATTTTATACCAGAAAATTGATAATATATTAATAGAACTATAATGTGAATTCACATTAAAAATAATTGAAAAAAATTTAAAATAATATAATAAATCTTCACAAAACCAAAATTTGAAAATACACTTACATAATAAGATTACATAAATATGCCTATTAAAATTAATAACTCTTTACTGGTTCAAAAATTAAAATGCCCAACATTTTAGCCTTTACTGGTTCAAAAATTAAAATAATCACACGAATTCACAATTGTAAAAAGAATTGAAGAGTTTTGAAAAACTAACATTTCTAGGGATATTAATAATCTTAAATAATATTAAAGACAAGCTTGAGAAGAGGCAGAGTTTCAAACTTGTGCTACAGTTTTGCAGTTGGGTTGACTTGTGAAGTTTTAATGCAACTTGCAATTGTTGTATGCGTGGATAAAACCCTAAAATTCCAAGTGGGTGATGGTGACACACCTACGCACTGCCAAGCTACTCGTGATCACCAAAGACCTCTGAAAAGATTTCAGCACACCAATTGCTCTCCGTTCTTCACATAGGCCCATATTTACAAATTCACTATTCATTTTCTTGTCCGTTTTCCATTGGCTTGGAGTAGATGTATATATCTCCACCCAAGTTGAAAACGAATGTAAAGCAATTTTAACAAGTTGGACTAAAAGCTATAGCATTAACCTATTTTTCATATTTGTTTCTATGTCAGTTCTTTTATTATGAATTTGGATTAAGAAGTTTGCAAATTTATAAAGTCTTGTTTATTTAAAGAGTTCATTAAGATTGTCCACCTTCAAAGTATCTTCAAATTGCTTATGGATATCCTCATATGCTGCACGCTTTATGATGAAATGTCACTCGGTTTCAATGTCTTTACTACAAAGGACACAAATTTCATCCTTCTGTTTTTCTTTGGGGTTAGTCCATCTACCTGTTTCACATCTCAGGTGATGAGATCAAGTCCCCAACTGCACTATTAAAATTTTAGATGTCCCCTTCATTGCGGCCTTTAAATAGGTTTGTTAATCATGCTTCTATATGAGGTTGAATTCTTTGATAGAATGTACTTGAAATACTATATATCTTTAAATGAATATAAAATTCCATGGGGAGTAAGGGAGATGCAGAGGTTTTTTGTAGTTCTGTATTTGTTTCCAAACGTGAAGTAAGACAAAAGACTAGGAAGAATTAATTGTAAATGTAATTAGTTCATAATGATATAGTGTTATGGTTCTTGTCATCAAGATTCAAATTTTTATTGAGGTGTTATTGTTGAGTGTTTATATTAGGGATGAGGTTCTCATCTGCGACCTCATCAATTCATAGCTCAGATCAAAATTGTCAATATGATCAAAATCTCTACAAGTTTGCATAATCATGACATAAACTCAATGAACTCTTATTTGACTCAATAGATGTCAACTTTTAGGTTGTAGAATGGTTACCACTTAGTCTTTCACAATGAGTCTAATACTCGTACTCCGATATCTAATAACAAAATGATGTTGAGCCTAATCCTCTTACTGAACTACTTAGTGTGTGTTCAGATGGGTTTGTTCCCCAATCTACCCTTCATTTTTGGGAGAACTCTTGCTTTGAGGACATTGGCAAGTCTATTGACTATTTCTTAAAGGTGGATGAGGCTACGAAAGTGGTGGGCTTCTCTACCTTTGCATGCATTCTAGTTGACATTGATATCTCCACATCCCTTCCAAGGGAAGTGGTTCTCATGGTCAAGAATAGGCCATGGACCCAATCATTGGATTATGAAGGTCTCCCCTTTCGATGTTGGTGGTGCTTCTCTATTAGTCATATGGCTACAGATTATTTTCTCTTGCGTTGAAAAGGTGTTGCCACTTGGTGGAAGGATGCAAATGATGAGCATTTGATTGTTCTAGCCTCCAACCCCTCTGATGACTCTCTACAAGTTGATGATGTCTCCGTAGAGGGTCGTGCTCCTGCTAATTTGGCATCCTCTAACCTAATGGATCTGACTCCACCTCTTGTTGCTAGTTATGTCCCCTCTAGCAGTGCGGACCCTTCTTCAACTATTGTTGCTCCTGCCTAAGGCTGATGAGTTTAATCTTTGAGAACACTTTGTTCTTGGTGTTGCTGATACTGATTCTCTCTCTTTGAGGGTTCCTCCATCCTCTCCTTGTGGTGAGGACCCCCCTGAAAGTATTGCTTGGATGATTGTCTATCGGAAAAAAGAAAAAGAACTCTATTGTGACTCGTCCTCCTCCTCATAATGTGGACAAGTTGTCTACCCAGTCTTGATATGGGGTTGCTAGTTGTGTTGCTAGTCTACTGTCAATGGTCCTTTTGACCTTGTTGTAAATTGCTAATTTGATTTGTAGTTTAATACCGTTTTGTAAGAAACAACACTCACACAACACCCTTGTTTTTTATGCTTTTAAGATAAAAAACAAAATGATCTTGTTAATAATATAAAATTTCCTATTAGAAAAGGGATATTTACATACTGATTTAAAATACTCAAATAGGGTCTCTCAAAATTTATTACAGTAATGTAAGACTTGCGAGCGTACACAAAATCTTCTAATCTCCACCAACAGTGTGTAATGTCTTCAAACTCGGGCATGCAGGGATGACATACAAACTTTATTTAGAAGCCACAAAACACAGCTCAATGGATATGGTGAAAAAGCTTTAGAAACTATCAAGCAAATGCAAGTAGTAGCTTACATAGTAAGAGTACATAGTGAGTGTCTTATAACTGAATGTGAGCTATAGAGCAGGAATGTGGGTCAAGAATTATTAGACATCCAGTCTCATAGAGTATGGACTGTAGATTTGTGACGAGTTTTTAGACATCCATAAAAGCGTAAGAGATGAGGGAATTTATTGACAATGAAGATCTTATGCTACTTTACGTTTGAAGATTTCATATAAAGGTGTACAAAAAAAGTCATAGACATTAGGAGTCTCATAAAGAATTGTGATGAAATTGCTCTGATTGACATGCACACATACAATATAAACAAGAAGCATCGAAGTAATGCATAATTGGGAAATCATGTAAATAATTTAACAAAATGATTGCTATTGAGAAGACGTGAAATTAAATTGGAAAGGAAGAAAACATTCTTGGTTTTGGCAATCACACTATGTGGTGTGGATGAGGTGCTTTTTGTGGGTCTTCACATTGTGGAGTACTGAGTTTTAGAATTCTTAGTTAAGGAATTTAAATAGAAGCCTAAGGGTGGTAGAAAAAAAAGAGTTGCGTACAATCTTGTTAGTATAATTTTTGAGAATTCAAGTTTGTAAATTTAATTATAAATAATATTAACTTTTGTAGGTCTAAGTAGATTATGCAAGAGTTCATGAGTTTTCCTTTTTAATATCAAAGGTAAAGTTCATAGATAGTAATAAACAAAGGTTTGGGTATTTGAGATAACAATTGGTCTACTATAATAAGAGCCATTTTATTTTAATAAACATTTATAAGAATATTTAGTTTGTAAGAAGTATGAAATAAAAATAGTTGAATTTAAAGATGAGAAACAATTGATTTAGATGTATTCTAATTATTCCTTATTTCTTCCATTTAGTTGGGGAATATCATCATTTTATTCATCTTCTAGTCCAATCTTCTTAAGTCACTTTTATTTTCTTTGAAACAATGTTACTTCAAACATTGTCTCAAAGAAGGGAAAAATGTAGGCACTAAGAAAATTATACTCTGGCTATCATTTTATTATTAACATAAATCTTGAATCGATTATCATTTTATTATCCAATTAGTTCTTAATTGTTAATTAGTTAAATAATTTTCATAATTTGATAAAGTGAGATAATTTCCCTCATTTGAATAAATAAACAAAATAAATCATTTCCATAACTAAATAAATAAAATATTATAAAATCTACCTCATATTCTTAAATTATCCATAAATAAAATAATTAAGTCCTCAAATTCTACCTCATTTAATTAACTAATCAATCAAAATAAACTAACTCAAAGGAGTTGCAAAGAGCTGTCAACAAGTTGTGGTCATTGATGTCACAACATCTAGAAGAATATAAATTACTTGTCATGTCATATGAGACCTTTTTGGATTTCATTTTGAGTTACAAATGCATAGTGGCTAGCCATGACAATGCAATCAGTTGGAATATATTTACAATATCATCCTACATCTATTCCAGTTGGTAGATATAATTATGAAGTGTTATCTGGAAGTGAATGAGGCAAGTTACCTAGAGAATGAGCTTGTTCTAGTAACTTGCCACGAGGTCAAAGGAGTGTCAAAGGGGAGTCAACAAGTTGTGGTCATTGATGTCAAGGTATCCAGAAGAATGTAAATTACTTGTCATGTCATATTAGACCTTTTTGGGTTACATTTTGAGTTGTAGAAGTATATTGGCTAACTATAACTTGGCGGTGGTCCTTATACCTGTACCTATGGCTTTTGTGCCTCTCTCGAGCCTGTACCTATGGTGGTATACCTGGTGGCACCCTATCAAGAGGAATATGTACCTGTCCCCACTTCCTCTGAGCCGCCACCCTCGGTTGGGATCTCCTGACTCCTCCTCCTTCATCCCCTCCATCATCTCCCCTATCATCCCCATCTACACCAGCCCCATCCTCTCCACCTGCAGGCTGCTCCTTTGCATGTCTGATCCTAGGGACCATCACTCTCACCAGTCTATGTATGGCCCACCACTATGCATACATCGGTGTAACCCCTGCATCCCCCACTATATCCTATCCTTGTTGTCATGGCAGCGCCACCATCCCTAACCATGAGGCTCGTAACCCTCTCATGTCTACTCAAATACCCCACAGGATGCCTACCTCACGTGTCGCTAGTGGATGAGGAAAACCATTTGGTATTGCATCTTGTACCTGTCCAAACTATCTCCGCACACGTGATGGCATATAGTGTGCTATCACGTAAGTAGTCCGCCCAATCAACCAGCAATCTGTCTGCACATATCTCAGAACATATGGGTCTAGCCATCCGTCCTCTATGTAATCCTGCTGTTGTAGGACTTGATAACCCCATGCCTCACATGCTACATATGGCATCCAGTCAAACCTCACCATCTTGTCTAAGGTCCATCGCCAATGTCTTTAACCGAGTCTGTCTACTCGTATATGATCGGTGACCAGTATCTGCATGCATACGACTCATAGACCACTCGTGTCTCATATCTCCTAATGGGGCATACCACTACAATATGCTCTCATGCCCATATTAACAAAAGAGTCATGCCTGCTCCAAGTGTCCTGCCTCTCCAATAGGCACACATGTGCAGATCATAGTATAGTTGTCTGAGGATAGTGTACCCCTAGTAGTACTTCTCTCCCCCATCCTCTAGCATGGCACTCAATACTTGTGCCCACCCCACTGGAAAACCATGCCCTGCATGGTCAGGCATCATCCGCCCTCCAACTAACCTCGCCAAGTAGAGTGCTACTCGCCGCAACGATGGTCACACTATCATCGTGACCCTCCAAGATAACCACTATCTCGACATGGGAATCTGGTCATATGGCCACCCAAATGCCACCTCTAGGTATAGATCTGGCCCATCCTATACATACTCCAGTATGACTCCCTTGATAGGAATGCGACATATCTTCCACACATCATACATTATAATCGTAGCTTCCCCTGTTGGGAAGTGAAAGCTAGCAGTAGGACTATACCATCTCTCAATTAGGGCAGTCATGAGCGTATTATGCACTCTCAAGCGTGGCCACAAGTGTACATGCTCCAAGACACATAACGCGACCTGTCCCCACTCTACTGCTGTGAGCCCATCTACCAACTCCATGGTCTCTGACCAGCTCTCCCGAAACTGAAATGACGGTATATCCTCCTGCATCCACAAAATCACGTATAATAGTCATTCTATTCTCTATCTGAGGCATCTCCCTAAGTCTCTTCTATTTCCTCCCCATGTCTTCTCTGTATTTTTTTTGGTTAATCAGTGCAGATGAACATTGACACAGGCATAAACTGATCGACGTATACACCCATCTATGGAGATGTCGATCGGTGATCAGCCCCCTTCGGCGCCTGTTAGTGGTCAACCTTGTTGATCGTTGTTCATGGAGACGACTATTCTAAATAGTCGTATGCATCCCCCCTTTTCCGTCTTCACAGACAACCATCTGGCGATCGTCGTCTACCTAGACGACGATTGGTTGATCGCCATCTACGAAGATGATGATCGATTGATCATTGTCTATGAAGATGATGATCGATCGAGTGTCATCTACACAAACAATGATCCACTGATCATCATCTCTGCCATGAAAGTTGTTTTGCCCCCCTTAAAAACCATTAATGCAACCATAAATGCGAAAATAAAAAAATAGGACTAGGAAAGGACTTTGGAATCACTAGTGGTCCTACGTTTGCGACCTGTTGATGTGTCTGGAAGCGCTCCCCAAGCTGTATGCGGTCTCATGGATCTGCCATCACTCTCACTCTGCTCTAATTTTTTGTTCTCCGTGAATGAAAATTACCTCTTCTAGGGCCCCCGTGGCCTATTTATAGGCCCCTTGGGACCCATTTTTTCCCTAGACCCCATTTTCCCTTTGTTTTTTTCTAGTCCCCTCATAAGT
Organism: Thuja plicata; assembly: GCA_018584345.1. Lineage (NCBI taxonomy): Eukaryota > Viridiplantae > Streptophyta > Pinopsida > Cupressales > Cupressaceae > Thuja > Thuja plicata. The sequence continues at coordinate 828,905 of MU226735.1, forward strand.
CATGCAATTGTCCATTCTCCCTCCTTTATGCCTTTTTTTGAGAAAATTTTATAAAAATTATTTTTTCTATTATTTTTCTCGAGGGGGCACACTCCTTCGCCGTCGTCGCCCTAGGAATTTCTGTTCTCTCTGAGGCATCTTATTTTCTTTTCTTTGACACAATGCCATTCTCGATGCCGCATCAATGAGGGGCAAAATGTAGATACCTAAAATCATCCCTCGTAACATTATAATTAATTATATCTGTTAGATTCTTCCACTTGTTTAATTAAATTTGTTTAATTAAATTAATTTAATTATTCTAAAGTATTTAAATTTAATTTAAATACTTTTCCTCTAAATGTATTAAATTTTATTTAATACTTCCCCACATTAAATTCCCCTTTAAATAAATTTATAATTTATTTATCCGTTCACATGCTAAAATTCTTCTAAACCACAGTTAGTCTAAATCTAATTTGGATTAATTTAAATCTAAACCTAGATCCTACCTTACCTCACATCACTCTCAACAAATTTTTAGGATTCCTACACCCATTAGTCCTAATTATTTGCTCACACATATGTGAGCAAATTTCTTAAATTTGACTTTTCAAATAATACTAATTTGGTGCCAACAAGGTTTCATACAACCTTCATGACACTTTCTTACACTTTCCAAAAGTGTTCATTGGAAAAAAACTATGAAACCTCTTACACATCTATGACAAGATCTCTTACATGTGTACTTAAAGTACATTGACCCATCACATCTCAAGTTGCTCACACATGTGTGAGAAAACTTGGCCTCTTGCATGGCTTATGTGTCCCTCATGTGGCACCTATGTGGATGCCACATGTGATCCACCTCACAGAAGCCCTCCAAAATATTATAAATAGGAGTCTTGCCAATAGTAAATCACCCATTATTTTGTATGCATTATTATCATTCTAGTTTATGCTTAGAATTATCTTGTTTGCATTTAGATTTTTTTTACTAACCTTGTTTGGTAGATCATTGCATTGAATCATAATAGTTGTAGCTCATTCATAGCTTCTAATATTGCATTTATTCTTAGATCTTTGCATTTAGTTCTCATCTACTCCATACTTCATTGAAGTTTTGAGACAAGTTCCTCAAACTTGTTCTTGAGCTCTTTATCACCCATTCTCATCTAGTTTTGCACTTAGACTCATTTATCTTATCATTTTAATGATAGTGGAATTTCACATTGTGTTGGGAGAGCACATCCACAACACTCTCTAAGAGAAAATCAACAAGGGTTGGGTGCCCTTGTTTGGCTCATCGAAGGTTGTGGTGGAAGGTTTTTGTGTAGTTTCAAAAATTTATGAACATGTTAGAATAAAAATACTCCATATCTCTAACGTTTGCATGTTTCAACTTCTTCCACACAAGTAGGTTTTCATCACATACACTTTCTCAAGTGCAATCTTCTGCAATAGTTTCTCCATCATCTCCTTCTCCAATCTCTTCTCTACTCTCTTGATCATTTCCTCTTCCATGTCATGATCTAGACTAGTAATTGCATCAACTAAGATTTTGAGTTGATCAATCATGGATGCTTCTTCATCAATATCAACATCAGGTACTAGATCAAAAAGTATAGAAATAGTTTTCCTTAGTATTTTTTTTTGTACCTATTTTGCTTCATTCCGCTCAGCCTTTTCCGCTAGTTTTGTTGAAAATAATAATTGTTCCTTGGGTTTCACCTTATTAAAATATTTCTTCAGAATATCAAATTCTGGATCATCTTCTTCCTCTTCTTCAATTTTCTTCCTTTTGTTCTTCTCACCGGTATCCTCTGTGTTAGTTTGTGAATCACCAGGGACGTTATCCTTTGGTGTTTCAACCTCGACTTTAGTATTCTACTCACCTTTACTAGTGTTACTTGTTTATTTGTTTGTTTCTTTCTCTTGTTCTTGATCTTTCTATTGTTCTCCTTGTTTTTCCTGAGTAGCTTCACCTTGTTTTGTATCCCGTAGTTGATCAGTGGTCTCAGTAACCTGTACTTCTTTTTCTTTACTCTTTTCTAACTCATCAACCTTGTTTACTTATATGTCAACTATATCATCATTTATCTCAATAGGATTTATATCCAGTGGATACTAAAATGGAATATCTTCAACTTCATCTCCAACCATAGGAGAGTTGGGATTATCAGTGATATCCTCAATCATAACATCATCATCTGAATCTTTGGTTAGGTCTATATGTGTAACCATACTTGGAATGATACCTAACACATCTCTTATTAACTCATTCAAAGTAAAATTATCATCTACTTGAGATGTACATGTTGCATGTGGTTGATCCAAGTTGAATATCCTTGTCCATATCACCACTGTCCCATCTTCAAATTCTTGCTCCTTTCCAGCTAATAGTCTTGCAGTCTTGAGACCAATACTGAATTTAATTTTGTATTTATCAAGTGATTCATCTACTTCTTGTACTATCAAATGTTTCATAGTCTAGAGAAGTGTCCTTTCTCGTATTTTATTTCATACTCAACTGTAAACTCTCATATAGGTTTAATTAATTCATACAATTTATCAGCAATATGAATTTTGATTTGATTAGGTGTTCTGATGAATTTGTGAATGTAAAATACAATTGCATCTTCAATGATTTTATTTTCCTCGTCAGAGAAAACAGAAAATTTGTAGTCAGTGATATTACCTATCACTCCATGTTCTCTTATTGCTTTAGCAATTTTAGGTGCACTCCTAGGAATGTGGAATCTTGTCTTTCCAGACCTCCCCATGTCAGTGATCTATTTCTCACAATCAGTTCTCTCATTGTCTACATCTATCTTCTTCTTTTTCTTGCTAGGAGAGGCTTTTATTTGTCCTATATTTATTTTATTTTAACATATGTCCTTGTCTTGACAGGTTGAGATGCCTCAGGTGGCATAGGATCATAAGATAGGTCAGAAGATTTATCTTCAACACTCTTCTCCATATATGAATTTTCTACCGATGGTAGTTCTAGAGTCTTACTTTGAGTTTCTTCTTGCTTCCTTTTTATCATATCATAAGCATCTGGAATTCTCTTTTCTTTATCACTTGTGGAACTTCTACCTTCACCAGTAACAAACTTTTCATCTAACTAACTAATGATCTTCTTTTCTTTCCTCTCAATTCTTGGCTTTTTGAGTTGCAAAGTAATTCTTTCATATGCCTCCTCAAAAGTACCATACCTCTTAGCTTCTTTGTTAACCGATAGCTTCAATTTTTAAGGTTAACATATTTCATCAGTCTCATATCCGATCTCAGGTATCCATGAAATTTTGGGATCTACCGCTTATATCTTATAGGTGTCAGTATCAACTAGAAAACAAACAATATCTCTATACTTGTCCACAATGTGTGGAGGTATACTATACCTCTTATGCATTATGTCCTAAAATTATTTGAAATATCCCCACATTACATTGTTTAGGTTATCACCTAATTCACTTATCTACTCATTTATTTGATATAGAGCTGATCTATCTGTCTTCCAAGTTACTACTCCTTTTCCAGGGAAAACATTTTGCACAGAAACAAATACATACCAAATGTGATCCAAACTTTAGTGATTGCTTCTTGTTTGTTTGAATCCTCTTTAAGTTTTACAAAATTTGTGACCTCACCATCTTAGCTAGGTCATATCTTGTTCCTTCCTTCAGTATTCGGTAAGTGGTGTGAATAGCTCCATGAGGCACACTATTGAACTGACTAGATTGATAAACCTTATAGCTAACAATAATTGTTTCAAATCACACTTATTGATCTTTGTTGTCGTCTATATTCATCTCTCTATGATCTTGCTTCGAATTTGTGAGTTGTGCAACCATCTTTGTGGATATTTTCTTTAGGGTGCAGGGTTCCCTGTCTGTTGAGAAACCAATTATCAAATGAATTAATTCTCTGCTAATTTTGATCAGTTCCTCTATACATACAAATTGGTCATGAAAATGACTCAAAACATATCTAATACATTCTTCTTTGAAGATCTTAGGTAGGTCCAATATGTGTGCCAAACCCTTCGTTTGAATATTTTTGAACTCATGTCTGAGTTTCCCATTGTCGTACATTTCAAAATATTCCTTCTAAATTTTACCATTACCTAGTTCAAAAATATTGCAGTGAATGAAAGTTCTTAGGTCTTCAATCAATAGATCTCAAGGTGGAATTAGGGATAGGGCACCGATTTTGTCAACTTTCATTGCCTTTAATGGGTATAGCTTATGTTCAGGTTCTACCTCCTTGGTTATCTCAATCAATGTAGGTGTATCAACCCTTGATGATATATTAAATCAATAGATTTTTTCTTTGTAACTCTATCACACCAAATTCCTTCGCAAATGACCCCTGTTCTGCTTAATATATCAGCTAGGGCTTTCAAATTATCAGTTTGAATCTCTATAAGTGATTAGCTCATATAGTTCTCACAATCAATCACAATAAGAAACCACACTTTAATCTTGTAAATGGTCTTCAAAATGCAAGGTGAATAATAAATATTTTTACCTCTAATTTATTTTTTGAAAAGAAGGTTAACCAACAACTAGTTAAAACATTAAATGTGGTTCATCGATATCGCTCTACTGATTACAACTTCTACCGGTTAATGCCAAAAGTATTATTAATGCATAACATTTTGAAAATGATAAAATTTGTGATACTTAAAAACTCATCTCTATGAAATTCATCAAAAATAACATTCAACTCATCTCACTATGCAAATAGATATTACTGCTCATCATTATAAGGGATCGGGTAGATATAGAAATGAAATTCAGTCCCTAAGAAAAAATTTCTTAGTTTGAGGATGAATCCCCTGAGCCAGAGGATGTAGGCTTACCTGTCGATGCATTGGCATCTTATTTACTTTCTTCTTTCTTCAACCAAAACTTTTTTATCTCATTCCTCACTTCTTCAACATTAACAATCTTCTTACCTTTCTCATCTTCATTATTTTGGTTACCTGTTCCTGTTCCTGCAATTTATTGAAAGATGACCAACCTTATGACAGTAAAAAAATGACATACCTGTTGTTCTCTAGGGTCCAAACTTACCTCTAGAATTCCTTAATCGACAATTCATGGCCACGTGTCCATAGTTTCCACAAACAGTGCATGAAACATTCATGTTACCTTCTCTTCTTAGAACACTCACCAGTTTGTTAGGTGTTGTTGATCTGCAATGTTCTTCCTCATGTCAAAATTTTTTGTATGAATAACAGTAGCCATTTAAACTCCTTTCAGATGATCTACTATTGGTTCTTGATCTGCACTCATAAGCTTGATGACCATACTTATTTCAATTGTAACAATAACCATTAAAATGAGTAGATCTTGAAACATTCACTAGTTTGCTTCTACATACCTTATTAGTGTGTCTAGGCTTTCTACAATTGTAACAAGTGGGTTTAGTAGGTTTCTTACCTTTTGGACTTGTTTATACCTTAGGAATCTTAGATTCTTGTTCAACACCAGATTTAGATGATTCTCCTTTTTCAAATTTGTTGTCACTGGTATATCCTCGGCCATAAGTATCTCTAAGTCGCCTTTGACTCTTCAGTTTCTCATTGACATTTTGCATGCTTTGTTCATATTACTTAGGTTTTTCTTTTGTCTCTCTCTCAATCTTCAAGTCTTCTTTCATTTGTTCATTCTCCTGTCTCAATGATTCATTTTCAGCACACATTTGTAGATTTTCATCACCAGTGTCACTTAACTATTCATTCAGTGCATAGTTCTCATGTGTTAGTCTTTTAAGTATAATATCTTTTCTTTGATCACTTCTTCAACATTCTTCTTTACAGTTTCAACAGTTCTTTTTCCATCTTCAATAGCTCTCATGCCTTCAAGTACTTCACACATCCTTATAGCTTGAATTTCTTGTTCTCTTTTTATCTTGGATCCTTCATCAGTCAATAGCTTGTTCTTTTCCATCAGATCTTCTATAGATGCCTCGACTTCTTCAGAGTTAACACTTCCATTAGATAATTCATCAATGCATTCTAGAGCATCTCTTAGTTATTCAGATAACTATTTCCTTTTTTCCAGTGAAGCCTTAAGCTTGTTCTTCAGTTCCTAAATCATCTCATTAGCTACAATCAATTGTCTTTCATACCTATAGCTTTCCATCTCCACGGATCTACTCCCCAAGTTGTTAAAATTTCCTTCTAGAGAGTCTAAGCTCTGATACCGATTATTCAAAATAATAGGTACTAAGAGGGGGGGTGAATCATGACTAATAAAACTTTTAGACTTCTACTAATACCATTGAATTACAACAAAAGAAACTTCCAAACTATGTAGCATAAAACTATATTTGTAAAGTAAAAATATAGTGAATGTAATGACAACACATGCACACTCATAACATTTGTATTTTTATCGTGAAAACCCTTGATCAGAGGGAAAAACCTCAGTGGGGATGACACCCACAATATTCTCACTATAGTAGAAAAGAGTGCTCTGTTGGGAGCTTATAATATGCCACTTTCTAGGTGACTCATCCTATTAGGAGTGACTGATACCTTGTTAGAAGTATCTAAAGTCCTATTATAAACTACCTTGTTAAAGGATTTAATCCCACTATTATAGTGTTCACCCTATTAAGGGATTTACAAAAAAGTCTTCTGAGAGACTACCCTGATAAGGGATTTTAGCTTGTTGAAACCATTAGGAGTACAACAATATAATTGACCTGTGAAATGCACTCCTGGATTTTAATTATATCCTTTGATGCTATGTTGTTTCTCTAAAATTTGTCCTAAAACTTCTCTGTAATCTTCTTTGCAATTATTGTTCAAGATCTCACACTTCAACTACTCTTCACATTTCTATCACACTCTTCAATAGTAAAAGTTATCATCTTATAACATTTGTAAGGAAACTCAGGTGCAGAAACAACTTCCTACACTAATTTCTATAGGAAAGTATTGTGCAAATTCTTTTAAATCCTTACAATTTCAGATTCGTTAACTACTTTAACAAAGATATTGTAGCCACATAACATGCATACAAAAAATAGAGAATGACACAATGATTTACCCTGGGGAAAACCTTTCGGTAAAAAACCCCAGCACTCCAAAACCTGCACAATGTATTATCTTCAACACAACGGTTACAACACACTTGCA